>CAJPEV010000582.1:83614-107452 GCA_905338385.1 Darwinula stevensoni | reverse complement strand
AAAGCAGCTAAAATTCGCTGATTAAATGACCCAATGCATTCAGAAGGTTGCGTCAGATGTCAAAGTGGGCTATGCCCCGAGTCATGACTCGCCCAGTTAGATCGAGTCACAACTGAATGCGCCCACTTTGTGAGAGTGGTTCTCTGTCGCGCAAACAAAATGGGTGAGAGGACGGACAATAGAATCTACAGTTATATTTATTGAAATTAACTTGCAAATGGGCGAAACAATGGACTTTGAACATTTTTATTGTTTCAATTCTAAAGAAAATTGCAAGTAATTGTACCAATTTTAACTATATCTTACAGTAATTGCTGAGCGTCTATTTATTTTTTTAACTAATAATTTTTCTTGAAGTAGTTCTGATTGACTGAAGAAGTTATATTTCTCCTGTAGAAGAAAAGGAGCCAGATCCCCAGGAGTCACCTGGATTGCATCCAGTGATAAAAAGGAATTCATCCGGCAAGGACCCCTGCAGAGCCGTACTGCCTTGAGTACCGTCTCGAGTTCCGTAATTGCACTGCTCGATGGCAGAGAGAAGATACATACGAGGGCCACTCAATAAGTTATCTACCTGAATATGAAAGGGATGAGCGACAGGCCTGTGCCTGCTATGACATGTCTCGACAGGTCTCGTGAGTGCCCCACCATTATACCAGCTCATTGGCTCAAGTCCGTTCAAAGTGGTAGCGCATTATATTTCCTTTCCTGAGTCTGTGTCATGGATTTGACGTCAATTGAAGATGACCCAAGGTCGGGGCGCCCTGTGGAGGCATTACTACTAAATACATTGAAAAATGAAGTGTTATTTTTCCCCTCGGATGTTTCTTTCTTATTCCAGTAGATAACGTATTGAGTGACCCTCGTACGTATGGACTGAGCGAGTGAATAAGATGAGAAGGTGGAATTTTCAGCGCTCCTGGCTTGAGGATATTTGCCTAGGGAGGAGAAGTAACTTATAAGGTGGAAGAATGAAAGTAGCTTACTCCATTTCTAGTTTTTAATTTCATCGTTGTCTCATACATGATTGATTTACGTATGTTTATCTTCTGGGTCTCCGATAGAATATTTCAAGATGAAATAAAACAGACAGAAAATGGAACTTTCCATCCGCATTTCATATCCCGACAAAAATGCTTCCCTGGGAAAAGTCATCTGCAGAAAATCTGCAGACAAGGACGTTGCACTGGGGAATCTGTCAATGTGTGGAGTACTGATACGCTGGTCTGTGATGAAGGAAATCCTGATGCTGAGTATTTCAATGTTGATCACGCACACTGAGCCCGGTATTCCCAACCGTAAGCTGACTTTGAAAGAAGTTGCACATTGTATTGTTATTAGAAATCTCTCCTTTCAAGATCAAATAGTAAATGGCACAAATTGTTTGTTACCAAGATCTCAAGGTTACTAGTTGAAGGACAGATTCTTGGCGAAAAGAGCGTTGGTTACAGAAGAGTACTAATTCCTAGAATCCCATTCAAATTCCAAGCTGGTCGGTCTGATTTAAAAATAATGAGGAGACAATTTCCTTTGAAGTTGGCAAATGCTCTCACTATTAATAAATCACAGGGACAAACATTGGACAATGTTGGGCTGGATTTACGCAATAACGTATTTTCCCATGGACAACTGTATGTAGCATTGGGTAGAGTCAGAAAAAGGGATTCTATAAAAGTATTTGTGACCAAATAGAGATATGAAGATGATGAAAGAACTCCCCATACAGTGAACATAGTCTATAAGGAGTTATTGTGTTAAAACTCTCAAGTGGCTTATGTGGTTCATATGCTGTTAGTACTACTTCTACTTTTTTGGAGATTTAAATGCAATCAAGAGTGTCAACCATAAGCAGGAATTGAATACACCGATGTAACACTAAACGACGCACAGACAATTGTTACTTGGTGATCCTCATGCAAATGACATGGAGTCACAAATAATATGTTCTAAGACACCATCATTTTAAAGGTGCCAGAGCCAAAGGTGTGAGAATTGATCCCATGAACAAATGAGTTTGGCAACACTACCAGGGGCGAACATCGAAAACGGATGCCTTAGATCGCAGAGCACCAATGGCGCATCCATAGCGAGTTTGTTTGCCCTAAGGGCAAAGCCTTTAAACTAGCCCTAAGGGCTAGTTATATATGTAGACTCACTTGCCTCATATAACTTTCGTTAGGGGTAAGGCATCGGGAAGAAGTCACGGAGGTTTTGTGTCGGGAATGCTTTTATGTGGCATATTCCGCCATGCCGAGTCATACTCAAAAGTTATTTATGTTACATTTGATGGATATATGTATCTTTATATGATGGATGCATTTGTATCGATTTAAAAAACAATTGATTTCATTGATGGATTTATACTCACTCAAGAAAGAAACTTATAGTGAGAGTGCGTAATCCGAGTGCGACCGTCAGTATCTCTCGGAAGATAGCGGGACTTCTCACTGAATATTACTGTTCTCCAATGCATTTGAGGGCATACCGAATGCCTATGAAACTACAGCAAAAAAGTTGCGGTACTGGTCTTGCAGTACAAACCCACAAAGTGGCTTTCGCGATCTCAAACCTGCTGTCCGTAAACGGTTTGCCAATGGTTTGAGCTGGCATTTTCCGCCCTCCAGGCACTCGTGATGGTGTAAAAGTTGCAGTAACAAACTGATCCCACAGATGTTTGAGTCGAATGTGCTGATATTGCGCAGGGGAGATGATGAATGATCCACCAGAACGTGGACCGTCACACTTTGAACCATGTTGCTAAAACCAATACCATAACCATGAGACGGTGCGAGTTAAAATGTCTTGCAAATATTGACTGGAATTCACCAGTTTCCAATCTCGTAATAGCATTATAGCAATCTGTCTCTGAGAATCTTGGCACCCTTGACGGCTGTACTGCACCACGACTCCCTACACATTGACGGGAACCTAGCTTTTTCACTAGCAACACCACGCGACATTGCACCGGGTTTCATTGAACGAATGGTATCGACATACATTTTACTAGGTTGTCAGGTAAAACTTCAAATCATGGACAGATCGTGCTTATTTAGAAGCAAATTGGTGTCAAATACTTAATTTCGCTCCGCCTTACTTAAATTAATAAAGATATGTCGTAACGTCATTGAATTTACAATTTCTTCATATTTAAAATTTCAGTTTCTTTATTGAGTGGATTTCTTTTTTGAGAGGAATATATTCGTTTCATTACTCCATTTTAATGATTTTTTAAAATACTTATTTCCACTTTTCCACTTATTTATTTAAAAAATCCATTCTTACTTTTATTTTCTCTCGAACACAGAATATCATAGAATATACTTAAGCGGATTCTCACAGATCCATTACTGTATAGCAAAAATAGGACTTTTCCCACAAATTTCGGCCAAGTTTCATCTTTCCACACTAGCTAAATATGTCAGGACAAAAAAAAAATACTTGAAAACGGCGGCTCACAAAAATATGCCTCGAGGGCATGAATCTAAGTTTTTTTTTTCATGAACTCATCGTCTCGGTAGGCACGTCTATGCCAAGCTACAGCTTTCCATGTCTCTCCGTTTTACTCAAGCAAAAATAATATTATCGAGGGGGATTGAGTAACGGGACATGGAAGGCAAAAAAAGCGAAAAGAAAGCCAAGGAGTGGCCAGAAATTGAACCCGGAACGTTCTGCTTTCTAGTTAGAGGTGCTACTTCTACACCACCGAACCCAGGACATCCACTTGTCTCTCCAAATGCCATGCTAATCTGTCACGAAATATATTTAAGAAAAAAGTTTCCTCCGAAGATTTGTACCCCCAGGGCATGTACCTCCAAAGTGGGATTTTTTCTGAACTCTGCATCCCAAAAGGTACATGTGTACCAAGATTCAGATTCCTAACCATTCTAGAACATGGTTTGAATTAGCGTCAGTCAGTCACGATCGTCTGTCAGTCAGTCACGATCGTCTATATATATTAGATACTTTTTAAAACGTTTCGGGTTGGTGATTTTCTGGTGCGCGAGTCTCCTCGCATTGAAGGATGAATACTGAAAATTGCAGGAAAATGATTGTAATAATTCGAATGCTGTTTTAAAAAATTGAGGCCTTGGGGTGAAACGGACACCCCTTGCCCGGATAAGGGTTAACAGCCGCCAACAGCAATTGTTACTGAAAGGCGGAGGCTAAACACTCCTCGCAGCCGGAGACAATCGTGCTTCTGTTCATCGGCAATATACGAGGTATCTAGCGAGGAAATGCATCACTCTTCTGCATGATTTATCAAGGCAAGGAGAGTATCGATTCAGGACGCACAACCTGTTCCAATGCCACGAGAAGTCTCATTTTCCTCATTGAATGACAACTTTAAGGGATTTTCGGAAATTCCTGTCGATTGCCAAGGGCCTTCATCGAATGGACTCTGGATGAAAAACCAGAGAATTTCATTGAATTCTTAGACATAGTCACCTATAGGTAGACTTCAGAGTAGAGTGCATTGCAAATGCTCCATTTACATTGACATTGCATAGCATTCAAACATTCAGCTATCATCCTTGCTGATATAAACGACATTCGAACTAAACTCCAGGACTCTTCCAAGACTGGCGCCAACTTCAGAGTCACACAAAATTAACTTTTTGTTTCGTTTTTAGTTTTGAAATGCAAACGCGGCTTCAGTTGACATGGTGAATCACCAGTTACAGTTCGAGAAATACTGTTCGAGGAGTTTTAATACCTTTAAGTTGTGCGAGATGAATAATTCATTATCTGAGAGCAGTGAGACCATTGCTTACTTATTACTAAGGGATGATGGTCACAGCTGGATTTTCGCAGGAGAACCCATGATATAGATCATCTGGATCGACGTAGGTGCAGCTCTCTGAGCCAGAAGGATGACGCAAGTACACGAAATAACTAAATCATTGTTTTTTCGCTGTTCTAAAAGTGAAACGTCCCGTCTGCTCGCAATTTATGGCAGCTGTCTTTTAGACTGTACGAAGGGTCATCGTTTTTTACTTGTATAAGGGGAAGTATGCTGAAGCCTACCAGAAAACATATAAAATGCTAAAGATAGGAGTGAAATTCCCTTTTGCAATCTCTTCCTCGCTGGGAAGAGGAATTTGAATCGAGGAATCGCATTTATTTCAATTCCCTCAAGAAGACTCCATTTTTACTTCAAGTGGTGAAGCAAAGACATTCTCAAGAAGACAGTTTGAGTCGAAGACCAAAGGTAATTCCACCAAATGGACTCTGGATGGAAACACCTGAAAATTTCATGGAAGGTGTCATCCATAAGATGGCTTGGAATGCTAATGCCTAGCTAGGGATTGAATTCCATTGTTCATATAATTAAAGCACCTTCCTGGCTGGAGTCGACGTTTATATAACAGAACTCCGAAGTTAGTAAATCGCTTTTGACTCGTAAGAAATTGAGAAATCTTACAATTTTGCTGATTACATACAAGATGGGCCAAAAAACCTCCCCAAATTTGAAGCTTAGTGACTTGGGCTCCGTTGGGCCAACATCAATTGTTAAAAAACCAAAATAAAGCTTCTTCGATTTTCTTTCGAATTGATATATAATGTTGGGGGTTTGCTTCAGAGAAATAGCCGCTATTAAAGAAATGACGAGAAAAATTTTTTTGAAAGTGGGCTTTTCTCCAAGATCCTTTTCCTTGACAACGAATTTATTACTCACATGCACACAGACCCTTTAATAATCCAAAAATGGTTCAATGTGCCCTCCTCCACAATCTGAAACATCCTCATGTTACTCGCCTCATGATCGCATGATCTCTCATCAAAAACAGGGGACAGCAGCAACGCGACGTTGAAAAGAACTCAGGAAAGCTGTTTTCAGGAAATTTTTTGTCACTTTTTTTTAAATTGTAATAGCGGCTATTTCTCTGAAGGAAAGCCCCCACCAAAAAAAGTATATATATTTCGAAAGAAATTGAACATGTTTCATTTTGCTTAAAAAAAAAATTGATATTGGCCCGACGCGACCCAAGTTTTTAAGCTTCAAATTTGTGGCGGTTTTTTGGCCTACCTGGTAAATTCGGCAGGAGCTCGGTCCCAAACTCAGCTATTGAGCATGAATATCAAGAAAAGCCTTGTGCCATACCGATTGAAAAAGACTTTTAAAGCGACTTCTTTCACCAATCATGGAACCGAAGGTGAATTGACACTAAAAATGGAACAAGAGAAATAATGAGGAACTTCAATGTCCTCTTCCCCCCACAATGGTAGTCCCAAGGAATTACCACTGGGTGTAAAGGATGATGATTGGGAAGCATGAAACTTTCTCATGAGATCTGGTCTAAATCGATGGGGACGGGTTGGTGAGAATTTCATTATTTTCCTGATGCCATAACACGATGCCCTAAACTTTCTCTTATCGCTGGTTTTGGTGTTGTCCCTCTTAAGATTTCATTTTAGATTAGATTCATTTGAAAGTTCGCAGCAGATGGAACAAGAAAATTCATTCGATCACCATTGCATCAGCTTCATAGATCCAGATGACTTCTGTGTGATAAAATAAAGGAAATGCAGTATGACAACTAGAGCACCCGACCAAGTGCTAATGGGTATGCATATTGACTCTCACATCCTCTGAAATTATTTCCCTAAACTGTATATTCTGTCACATGATGAAAATGAGTAATCGGAATGCTGTTGTGATCTCTTAAATCAGATTTCATTCCACTTATTGAGTATTTTGAAAATAAATCAATTCACATTAGGTGGTACCTTCAAAACAAGACCCTGACTGGATACTTGAACACTTGCAGCACTGAGGAAAACTGAAATTTGCGAGAAATTTCTCAAAGCAACATGATTTGGATATTGTACAAATAGTTAAAATCAAGGACAGGGCACGCTACAGTCGGTCCAGTTTATAAGCGGCGTAACTGGATCAAATGGCCTCTCCTGCTAAAAACAAGATTTCAGTCGAACGAGGGAATTATGAGATGAATCTTTTAAATGTGAATGCAAATGCGAAAGCACGAAATATGAGAAAGGAGGGAAAAACCATCCGCCTCGATTATCTTGATCAAAGTATCAACTTGAGCGCCCGCACATTGTCACAACTTTCGGAAGTGAAGATAGAACTTATCACATATATCACAGCCTGATGAATTATAATATCAACTGTTGACTCAATTCGCACAAGACTCCATAGATTTCGTAAGGTTTTGAAATATTCATGTAAGAAATACAAATTTCAAGCATCGTTTGGAACACCTTGCAGAAAATGGACGTCAAGGATGTCTTTTGACTTCAAGTTTGCCTGGAAGAAAATGCAATATGTTTAGTGCGATGAGAGTGGTCATAGAGCAGAAGATACGTGAAAGCGACATGCATACCAAATAGTTCCATAAATTGAGAACGTCTCTTCTCCCCGAGTTGTTCTATATCGGAGAGAAATACTGTTAACCCCACTCGGTCGGGCACAGAGATGCCAAGAAGGGGAAAAATGTTACTCATTACCATAGGCTTCAAGAAAACCCTTTGTTCGATACGACCTCGATATCTCTGAAAAGAAGAGAAGTACATATCAACCGGTGAAGCCATGTAGGAAGACACACAAAGAATAAAAGGTTGTTCGTACCAATCAATTCCATGAATAAAGAAAGCTCCTTCTCCTCGAGTTTTTCTGTAACGGAAATTAAGTAAATTACATGAGGTACGGGGATGCAGACGCAGGGAGAAATAAAGTTGGTCCATACCAGTACCTTTTAAGAAACTCTTGGTCTGAATGAGCCAGGGTTCTTCGGGAAGAAAACAAATCACATAAAATAGCACAATGAAAGTAATACACAAAAAAGATTTGACCCTTTAAGATACTGGGTTTCGAAATGCCTAACAGAGACTGCATACAGAATTTTTCCGATTTTATTTTGTCCTTGCCCAGGTATTCCATGCTACAGTGCTACAGACGTGTCTTACCAACGAATTTCGGTATACATGTTTTCATATTCAATTTGATTGGGTTTTTCGCTTCAATTTCGGTAGCGTCAGGGAATCTCCTGTTTTTGGCAATGAGCATAGGTGTGCAGAGAAGGAATGAATAGAGCTAATGTTTCTAAATATGAGTTGCTTTCCGAAAACAAAACGCTAATATGCAGTTGACAGTATTTTCGGCGAAGAATCATATTTCTATTATTCATAAAAGAATGTGCATGACCATTGAAGCAATTATAGCTCTCGAAATGCTCTTTTCTTTAGTATCTAACCAAGTCTGGGCATGGCGAAACCACGCAAACCATTTCTGATGAGTTATGTGCCCAACTGCTACCTCTCAAACTGCCTCAGCAGTTTCTCTATCCGACTTTGCTGCGAGCTTCCTCCTAGTCGTTGTTGTCCAAGTTATGTCTCAGTTTCAAAAAAGTTGAAGCTCACAGTGAATGCAGAGTGGGTCTGTTCTGTCGGATTCAAGAAAGTACGCGAACGTGATTAAAATCATCTGAGACCAAGACACCTTTGTGAGGTCTTGCATTATGCCTGATGCCACGAACTGGTTCTTCTAGTGACCTAATCCTATGAACGTGCCTCATGATTTCCTCAAGGAATCCCTAATGGACCGACAGAGATAAAAGATTCCTTTGCGCTGCCGAAATCGATATGCTGACACCGAAATAAATGGTCTTTTGACTGTATTGAAAGCGAAAACCAAAAGAGGAAGCGCTGCCGAAATTGAAACGACTTATGTGAAAATTTGTGGTAAATACCTATCGTTCAATTTGCGTATATATTTCACTCGTCTAAAGCATGCACCTGACTATTCTAGGTGCATTCTTACAGACATATTCCATACCGTTTTTCATAATTCATGGGGTTCATTATTCGGGCATGCCCCAGAGAGTCCTACAATGATCTCCATCCTGGGCAACAGACTCAAACTCAGCAGGTGGGATTCAAGTCTATTTTAACGAAGCCGAGCGACGTAACCACTGCACCATGTATGTGGTTTATCCACTGTCTTGGCCTGGAAGACTCCCCTTGGGAGTCTTTAAGGGGGCATACGACAGACATGTCAGAACCACCTGAATTGGGACCTCTTGATCACGATCAACACACGATCGACGTGGAGGTTTTCATCGAATGTAGAATGATCGAGGAGCCTCACGCCAGCCATTCGACGCAGAAACCTCATTTTCGGCAGTTTGGATACGCGATCTGGATTTTTCATCCATCACTCAAAACTCATGATCATCAGGGGTGATTTATAAACCAGTTCCTAATTTCCGATTCGCATAATTTTCATTATGATAACAGTGCAGTAGCCAAATTTACATAGAAAGTATGGAAGACATGGGAGATTCAAGTGGACTCATTGATCAGAACTTGACATGTCCGATGTGAGATGCATTTTCATTAATCACACGGCGCCAAACGGAGAGAATAATTTGGGAATAACAGGGAAGATTGCCTCCATGAGAACAGAATGCGTTTCTCCACGTTAATTTCTGTCGCCCGTTGGTGCACCTGGATTTTGTAAGAATATACAGAAACTAGCGAGTTTGTTTGCCCGAAGGGCAAACAAACTTGCTATGGTCGCGCCTTCGGCGCTCCCTTACCTTGGATAGTGATTAATTCATTCATTTTTTGCGAAATGNTACCTGAACTGTTATATTTCTGTCTCTTTTTTCAGGAAGGGGAGGTTTACAAAGTTTATTCCATCCATAATTTCCCGTAGTTACTTATTTAGGTTTAGCATTCAAACATAGATGGATCATATCCTGATGAAACCAAGTGCAAATGCTGGTACTAATTGTAGCACCCCTGGTGCAGTAACTGATACAGAAGTTGGCTTTCCTCCAGCAAAAAAGTCAAAACTAGTACTGATCCAGAAGCATAATGATTCATACACTCACTGTGGTTTCATAGTATCAGAAAGTATGAAACCAGAAGTTTGTGGTGAACTGCTGGCCAATGCTTCCATGAAGCCTTCAAAATTGAAGTGGCATTTAGATCAAAATTACCCAACATTGAAAGATAAACCAGTTGAGTTCTTTCAGAGGAAGCTTAAAGAGGTAAAGAAACAGAAAGGAATAATGAAGCCCTGTGCCCAGAGTAAAATATTGAAAGCATCATTTCTGTACTTATATAATGCAATCTATTTTTTTTGCATCACATGTCTACATTATTTCTGGATGTTTCTAAATTTGTGGGTCACATAAATATATGAAGAGAGCTCTTTTGGCTGCAATATAAAAAAGGTTGAGAACCACTGTCCTAGAGGGCATATGTATAAGGAGCAAGAACTTACCTCAGCCACCTTGGTAGTCATATAAATGACAAGTGAGATATTGGGATATATGAGGAGGGCTGTTCCACTGGCTAACCCTGTCACAGATGCTACTTTTCCATCACTCCACTTCGTTCCTTGTCTCAACACTGACGATATCACCTGGTTGCAACCCATAGTCAGAGATCAGAATCAAGTTCTATGTAAGGTTAATAAAAAGAAAACCAATTGTAATAGCATGAAATCTAAAAGGCAGATGAACCAATTAGGAAATTATTTGCATTGGTTGATAATTGGACTTGCTCCTGATGCTATGCCATGCTATGCCCAGATCGTCTATATACATTAGATACTGGTATAGAAAATGAAGCAATGTTGTTGAATACGAGATATTAAATTGTGAAGCTCATAAGAGGCTCTCTCTGGGATTGCAGATGAACATTTGTCTGGCAAGAGATAAATTTTGCGGGATACGCGCGAGGTGATTGGATGCTCGGAGTGGGCATTTCGACGGACCCTGACATCACCTTCCGATTCAAACTGCTTAAGAAATCTAGTATTTGTCGTACTGGATGGACGTTCCTGTTAGACAAGTGCCGTCGATACTGTCTTTGCACACTTAGAGGTGATTCGTTTAGCTTGAAGAATCATTTCATTAGGAACAATTTCAGCTCCTAAGTGAAGGACGCCATATTGCGTCAGCGCTGCCCCCAGAGTATTTTCCCATGATTCATCCTTTGTTTGAGCCAACATTAATCTCCCATGCTTTCTTCATTTTTTGTGAAAATTTGGTGACAATAATGTTATTACAAGATAGTTACGCGGATTGGAAACTAAGAACTGTTTTAAATATCACCCTGTAGGAGTGGGTGGGGAGATAAACCCGCCAAATAACCGAGAGTTTCGCCTCCTTAGAAACTTCCGATCTGGCAACCACGGTTCGCCAAAGAGCTCCCTGAAATGTGCAAGCCTTAGATATGCGGTGGACGATCTAGTTTCCATTTTGTCCGTGACTCGAGATCCGTACCCAGAGGAATGATAAAACCATGTAAGTTTTGACAGCCCTTAGTTTGAAATTATTAAATGATTTGCAGCAAAACAAAGCATTTCCGAGGTCACGCTAAGAAGCAGTTCTATCAAGCTGAGAATTAGTGTCTCAGAGATTCCAGGCAGAACACGAATGAACTACAGCTTATTTATTTTTCCATGGCGAAATCATCCAACGATGATAAAAAATTGGAAAATGTCAGGATTACAAGAAAATACATTTACACAACATGGAATACCGTGATTGAAAACACCTAAGGTGCGACAAGGAGGGAAATGAAAACGAATTAATTCAGGAAATTAACGAAATCATATAACAACTCCAAATACGGGATCAATTGTTCCTGGTGATCAGGAGGGGATAGAAATAAAATTGGCGACAAGTCAACAACATTGAAGGGGTTAATAAGTGCTACCGAAGTCTTCTCCTAGTATCTTAAGGTAAAAATGAAGAGAAATGAGTAATGCATGAATGGTGTATGAGGAGGAACGTCAAACGACGAAAAAGACAATGAAAAACCGAATTAAAACAAACCATCAATTCTCCTTAATCCATCAAGAGCGTTCCTCTTGAGCTGGGCTGCAAAGAAAAGAAAAATATATTAGGACTAAAAAAAAATTAGGCAAGATTGAAAATAGGCAAACCATACATAAAAATCGCAGAAGGATTTGAGAACGATTCATGCCAAGCTCAACTGCAATTTAAAAAAAAATCAAAATGAAAAATGAACGCTAAAAGAAATAAACAAATTAAAAACGTTGAATACCTAAAATGACAAAAAGGTGCTTCCTTCCGATGAACCCAAGCACCGCTTCCAAGAGTAAAAAAAAGTCAATTAAAATGAGCAGGGCGAGGAGAAGAATAAACTCGGACAAACTCTTCGAACCGATGCTTCCCATGAGTTGTTCGCGTTCGTCCTCGTCCATAAAAGCTGTAGGGCAAGAAACATTAGAAATAAAAAGGACACCGGGGCGCGGAGACGAAAAAACCGGAAAAACCTCCTCGTACCGATACTGCTAAGGAAGCATCCACGTTCGTCCTTGTCCATCAGCGCTGTAGGCAAGGACAATTAGAAATTAAGAGACGCCGGGCGCGGAGACGAAGAAACCGTAAAAAACTCCTCTCACCGATACTGCAAAGGAAGCGACCACGTTCGTCCTTGTCCATCCGCACTGAAGGCAAGAAAAATTAGAAATTAAAAGGCGCGGAGACGAAGAAACACGAAAAAACTCCTCTCACCGATACTGCGTAGGAAGCGTCCACGTTCGACAGGATTTAGTTCATCTGTACGGTAAGAAAAATTAGAAATTAAAAGACTCCGGGCGCGGAGAAAAAGGAACCTCAAAAAAATATTCCTACCGATACTGCGTAGGAAGCGCCCACGTTCGACAGGATTTACTTCATCTGCACGGTAGGAAAAAATAGAAATTAAAAGACGCCGGGCGCGGAGACGAAGAAACCCGAAAAAACTCCTCTTTACCGATGCTTCCCATGAGTTGTTGCCGTTCGTCCTTGTCCATCCACGCTGAACGTCAATAAATAATATAAATTAAAATACTCCGGGTGCGGAGATGAAGAAACGCGAAAAGAAACTCCTCTTACCGATAATGCGTAGAAAGGGTCCACGTTCGTCATCGTGCATCCGAGCTGTACGAAAAAAAAAGAAATAAAAAAAAGCCGGGTGCTGAGATGAAGAAACGCGAAAAGAAACTCCTCTCACCGATAATGCGTTGGAAGCGCCCACGTTCGTCCTCGTCCATCCTCGCTGGACGGCAAGAGAAATCAGAAATTAATAGACGCCGATCGCGGAGACGAAGAAACCCGAAAGAAATACTCTTACCGATGCTTCCCATGAGTTGTTCCCGTTCTTCCGTGTCCATCGACGCTTTTCGGCAAGAAAAATTAGAAACTAAAAGACGCCGGGCGCGGAGACAATGAAACCGGAGAAAAACTCCTCTTACCAATACTGCGTAAGAATCGTCCACGTTTGACAGGATTTAATTTATCTGTACAGTAAGAAAAATTAGAAATTAAAAGACGCCGGGCGCGAAGACGAAGAAACCCGAAAAATCTCCTCTTGCCGATGTTTCCCATGAGTTCTTCACGTTTGTGCTTGTCCATCCAAGCTATAGGGCATTAAAAAATTAGAAATTGAAAGACGCCGGGCGCAGGGATGCAGAAAACCGAAAAAAAATCCTCCTACCGATGCTTCCGATGAGTTGTTCACGTTCGTCTTTGTCCATCCACACTTAACAGCAAGAATAACGAGAAAGTAAAAGACGCCGGGCGGGGAGACAAAGAAACCATAAAAAACTCCATTTACGTATGGTTCTCATGAGTTTCTCCCGTTCGCCCTTGTCCATCCACGCTGTAGGGCAATAAAACATCGAAATTAAAAGACACTGGGCGCCGAGACGAAGAAACCCGAAAAAAACTCCTCTCACCGAAAATGCGAACGAAGCGTCCGCGTTCGTCTTTGTCCATCCACGCTGTAGGGCAAGAAAAATTAGAAATTAAAAAACGCCGGACCTTGAGACTAAGAAACCCGAAAAAAAACTCCTTTGACCGATGCTTCCTATGAGTTGTTCCCGTTCGCCCTCGTCCATCATCGCTATACGACAAGAAAAAATAGAAATTAAAAGACAATGGGCGCAGAGACGAAGAAACCCGAAAAAACTCCTCTTACAGATGAATTGTAAGAAGTGTCCACGTTCGACAGGATTTAATTCCTCTATAATGCAAGAAAAATTAGAAATTAAAAAACGTCGGGCGCGGTGTCGAAGAAACCCAAGAAGACTCCTCTTACCGATACTGCATAGGAAGCGTCCACGTTCGGCAGGATTTAATTCATCTGTAATGCAAGAAAAATTAGAAATTGAAAAACGTCGAGAGCGGAGATGAAGAAACCCGAAAAAACTCCTCTTACCAATTCTGCGTAGGAAGCATCCACGTTCGACAGGACTTAAGTCATCTGTACGGCACGAAATATTAGAAATTAAAAGACGCCGTGCGCGGAGACGAACAAACGCAAAAAAACTCCACTTACCAATGATGCGAAGGAAGCGTCCACGTTCATCCTTGTCAATCCGCGCTGCACGACAATATGAAAATATAAATTAAAATACGCCGGGCGCGGAGACGAAGATACCCGAAAAATACTCATCTCACCGAAGCTTCCCATGACTTGTTCCCGTTCGTCCTCGTCTATCCTCGCTGTACAGAAATAAAAATTAGAAATTAAAGGGCGCGGGCGCGGAGACGATAAAACCCGAAAAAAAAACTCCTCTCACCGATACAGTGTAGGAAGCGTCCACGTTCGACAGGATTTAATTCATCTGTAGGCAAGAAAAATTAGAAATTAAAAGACGCAGGTCTGGGAGACGAATAAACCGGAAAAAACTCTTCTCACCGATACTGCGTAGGAAGCGTCCACGTTCGGTATGATTTAATTCCTCTGTACGGTTAGAACAATTAGAAATTAAAATACGCCAGGCGCGGAGACGAAGACACCAGAAAAAGCTGCTCTTACCGATACTGGGCAGGAAGCGTCCACGTTCGACAGGATTTAATTCCTCTGTACGGTTAGAACAATTAGAAATTAAAAGAAGCCGGGTGCAGAGACGAAGAAACCTGAAAAAATTCATCTTACCGATACTGCGTATTAAGCATCCACGTTCGACAGGATTTAATTCATCTATACGGCAAGAAAAATTGGAAATTAAAAGACGCCGGTAGCGGAGACGAAGAAACCCGAAACAACTCCTTTTACCGATAATGCGTAGGAAGCGTCTACGTTCGTCCTCGTCCATCCACGCTGTACAGTAAGAAAAAATAGAAATTAAAGGACGCCGGGCGTGGAGAAGAATAAACACGAAAAACTCCTTTTACCGATCCTGCGCAGGAAGCGTCCACTCTCGTCCTTGTCCATCCGCGCTGTACGACAAGTAAAATGAGAAGTTAAAAGACGACAGGCACAGAGACGAATAAACCCCCCAAAAATTCCCTTTACCAACGCTTCCCTTGAGTTGTTCCCGTTCGTACTCGTCCATCCACGCTGCACGTAAAGAAAAATTTAAAAAAAATGACGCCTGGCGCGGAGACGAAGAAATCCGAAAAAATTCCTCTCACCTATGCTGTGTAGGAAGTGTCCACGTTCGTCATCTTCCATCAGCGCTATATGACAAGTAAAATTAGAAGTTGAAAGACGCCGGGCTCGGGGACGTAGAAACCCGAAAAAACTCCTCTCACCTATGCTGTGTAGGAAGTGTCCACGTTCGACAGAATTTAATTCATCTGTACGGTAAGGAAAATAATAAATTAAAAGAAGCCGTGCGTGGAGACGAAGAAGTCCAAAAAAAAGACCTCTCACTGATATTGCGTAAGAAGCGTCTTCGTTCGTCAACGTCCATCCGCGCTGTACGGAAAGAAAAATTATGAATTAAAAGACGCCGGGGGGACACGAAGAAACTAGGAAAAACTCATCTTACCAATACTACGTAGGAAGCGTCCACGTTGGTCAACGTCCATTCGCGCTGTACAGCAAGAAAAATTAGAAAATAAAAGACGCCGGGCGCGGAGACGAAGAAACCGGCAAAAAAACTCCTATTACCAATACTGCGTAGGAAGCGTCCACGTTCGACAGGACTTAATTCATCTGTAAGGAAAGAAAATTTTGAAAGTAAAAGACGCCGGGCGCGGAGACGGAGAAACCACAGAAACTCCTCTTGCCGATGCTTCCCATGAGTCGTTCCTGTTCGTCTTCGTCCATCCGCGCTGTATTGAAAGAAAAATTAGTATTTAACGGACGCCGATAGCGGAGACGAATAAAAGCGAAAAAACTCCTCTTACCGATACTGCGTTGGAAGCGTCCACGTTCATCAACGTTCATTCGCGCTGTACGTCAAGAAAAATTAAATAAAATAAGTAGACGTCGGGCGCGGAGACGAATAAACACGAAAAAACTCCTCTCACCGATACTGCGTAGGAAGCGCCCACGTTCCTTCTCGTCCATCCGCGCTGTACGACAAGCAAAATTAAAAGTTAAAAGACGTCGGGCTCGGAGACGAAGAAACTCGAAAAAACTCCTCTTACCTATGCTGTGTAGGAAGCGTCCACGTTCGACAGGATTTAATTCATCTATACGGCAAGAAAAATTGGAAATTAAAAGACGCCGGTAGCGGAGACGAAGAAATGCTGTAAAGAAAAACTCCTCTTACCGATAATGCGTAATAAGCGTCTCCGTTCGTCAACGTCCATTGGCGCTGTACGAAAAGAAAAATTATACATTAAAAGACGCCGGGCGCGGAGGCGAATAAACCCGAAAAAACTCTCCTACCGATACTGCGTAGGAAGGGTCCACGTTCGTCCTCGTCCATCCGCGCTGTACGGCAAGAAAGAAATTAGAAATTAAAATACGCCGGGCGCGGAGACGTATAAACCGGAAAAAAACTCCTCTCACCGATTCTGCGTAGGAAGGGTCCACGTTCGTCCTCGTCCATCTGCGCTGTACGGCAAGAAGAAATTAGAAATTAAAAGACACTTAGCGCGGTGACGAAGAAACTCGAAGAAATTCATATCACCGATTCTGCGTAGGAAGGGTCCACGTTCGTCCTCGTCCATCCGCGCTGTACGGCAAGAAAGAAATTAGAAATTAAAAGGAAACGTCCGCGGAGACGAAGAAACCGGAAAAAAACTCTACTTACCGATGCTGATTAAGAATCGTTCACATTCGGCTGGAATCATTTCATCTGTAGGCGATCAAAATCTATGAGGTTTTCATGTATTGTTTTTGGTCTTTTACACAGGGGAAAATATGAATAAATTGTCTGTTACCAAATGTCCCCAAGAGCCTCCCGGAATTCAGTCCTTCATATCTGTCTAGAAATAGATTATTCAAGATCATATCCTTGTTTTCATGAATGAATTGGTGATATTGCTGTTTGTACCAATTATATGTAGGAATTCATGTCGCTCTCTCCCCATGAGTTCACCTGGAAGTATGTAATGACGACGTTAATGGTCTTGAATTGTCTAAAGCCTTTGTACAAGTGAGATGTTATCTGGATTTTCAATTTCTGTAACTGAATGAAAATGACTGGAAAGAAACTCTTTTTAATATAAATTGATTCCCTGTCGACCACGCTTCGGAACTGCCTGAAGACCCAGCCATGCCCTATCTTAATCTATAATCATTCCTATTCGGAATCTGTCCCATTTGCTCTGCGTACGCGGGAACATTCGGCCTTGCTACTCGGTACTTGAGAGGGATCGATATTAGTATAGGTCTCACGTGAGATTCTCTTCATCTGACAATCACTGTTGCGAGGACCTTTCCCAGTTTCTTCTTTCATTGCGTTTCGGCATGATATCGGAATGTTTTTCCTTAGTTAAACAACGCAGGAAATTTCTATTGAAATAATTCCAATATGTCCGTACGGACCCAGAGGAACGGAACTAAGACCCGTCCTGTCAGACATGAAGATGTAGAATGCACAATTTCGTTCGCAACCCAATCCTAAGGAGCAATATTTTTATTATTAATTTATTGGATGTGCACCTATTCGGCACAACAACGTCGGGTCAATATTCAATGAGGATTGATTTTTTCACGTTTCTATGTTGCCTTATTGGTGTGTAAAAGAGGGATTGGGTTTTGCGCAATGTGGAAATGAAACACATTTCAGAGTTGATACGATCGTGTGTCGCGTTTTGCCAGCGTTAGGATGTCAACGTTTGTGCAACACCTTTATCTTTGCCGAGCTTGAACTAGCGCTGATGTTGAAAGTACTCTGATGTGTGATATTGCTCCAAGGAATGGTCATGCCAAGCAACTTTCTTCACTGAATTAAAACTCGACTTTAATTCTGGGAAAGACGTAATTCATTTTGTCCAACAAAGGAGTTACGTCCCTGGATTCACCTCCAGATTGCAGATGGAGAGCGAGACACACGCTCGCTGGCCAGTTAGCATGATGTCATTCTCGAGATAGATATGTTACGGTCCCGAAGTGACGTATCCCGATTCAGCATGTCTTCTCCGACCATCTGGTCAGAAGTACCTGGAGTCTCCCTCTGCCGGGTTACCTCCTTCATGGGTCCATCTAGGAATCCCAAAGCCTTTAACAGATCGTGTACAGTGTTAAAAACGCAGGGAACTGCATTTTTGTGGGTCCCAGGGTAGAAATCGCTAAATTGGTGGTTAGGGCGCCTAGGGTTAGAGTGGATAGTTAGAACTATTTTTCTGTCGAGATGATGATGGAAAACTCCATTTTGAAACAAAATTGAGACTACGAGGATGGTTAATCTGAAAAATGAATTTGCACATGATTCAAGCTGGAGGAACGGAGGTTAAACATACCTGCTATAACAAGCACGTTCCTGACCGCTAATTGGGTTGAGCGACAATTGTGTGTTTGTCATTTAGTTAAAAAATATAAAATTTCCATCCTGCAAAAGAAGTCTTTACCTTCGTTTCTATCGGTGACCAGGACTGGAAATCCTCATCTCTCGTCAAACCCTCATCACCGCCTTCTTTCCCTCAATCAAGTCCTCATCAACATCAAATTGACTCTGGTACTTCTTATATTCTTTTAACCTAAATTAAATATTTGTTGTATCATGTTGTTGAACACTGTATTGCATTTGCCATCAGTCGTCTTCTTGGACGGCTTATCCTGTCTGTGGAGCGAGGGCGGACCCTTCGCTTTAACCTATAACGCTCGTTCTAAAGTATTCTATTTTCCTAGATTTCGCTCTAACGTTAACAGTAACTATAAACGGCCTTGTATAGCTGTCACACACGACATTTATGTGTGTGTGACAGCTCTACAGGCGAAATGCTTGCATATATCAACTTAGAGTTTCGACAGGCATCTTCCTTATCCGCGGATGCGCCTATTCAAAATAACAAGGAGACAGGAGTTCCCGTGGTACTCGCAAGGAAACCGTGGCATCGCTCACTGCAGTGAATCCTGCCCACTGCCCGGAATGCAATAATTTTTGGCGACCATGATGAAATACGAAGCAATTCATCAGTCTGTCGCCACTTGCGGTCACACGGCTCCGCAAAGAAGTTAATCACCGCAGTTTCCTCGCAGCGGTACCATCCCTCAAAATCTGAGAATTTCAGAATCGCATAATGGCATGCCCTTTTCTAACTGTTTCCATCAGAGACTACGTGAATGCGTTTCAGGCATCGACTGGGAGTAGCGGCTCCGTGGGCAGACGGTAGAGGAGCAGTGGGGGGCGTTCNGTAAAGTTCTCGAAACAACGGTAGGTCTCTTGACACGTTCGGCAATGTTAAATTGGATGAGGCAAACGGAGAGAGAGATTTAGGTGTTTCTATCGATGAGGACCTCAAGTTTTCCTCGCACGCGCAAGCGACGGTGGCCAAACGCAACAGGATTCTAGGTTACATTCGTCGGTCGGTTGCAAGTAGGACATCTCGCGTTATTCTTCCGTTGTATGCGGCGCTGATAAGACCCCAGCTGGAATATTCCATCCAGTTTTGGAGGCCTACAAATAAGGGCGATTTGCTGGCGCTCGAGGGAGTACAGAGGAGGGCCACAAGAATGATTAAGGAAGTTAGGGGACTATCATACGAGAAGCGTTTAGAAGTGTTGAGACTGTACTCGCTCGAACGAAGGTTAAGGAGGGGCTATCTTATCCAGGCTTTCAAGATAATTAAGGGAATAGATAATGTCGAGTGTGGTAGGTTTTTCCAGTTTGATGGCAGCAAGAGAACGAGAGGTAACCGACTTAAGTTGCGCAAACCGCAGGTGCGGCTCAGGTCGAGTCAGGAATTCTTTACTTGCAGAGTGGTGAACGCGTGGAATGCGTTAGATGACGAAGTAGTGGCTGCCCCTTCTGTGACTATCTTTAAGAAGAAACTAGATGCTTTCATGGACAGGCAAAAAGGTGGGGGGCAATGTTGACGTAGGTACTAGACCGTAAGCAACTAGTAAAAAAAAAAATACAAAAATACAAAACTATATAGCTTTAAGAGGGTTAGGCCTACCCTAAAATTAAGGAACGCTCGACCTCGACACTTGATATCTAAATCGGCGAAATCGCCTCTTGATATCACTAACTCTCCTGACTCCTGACTCCTGACTCCTGACTCCTGACTTCAGTCCTTTGAAAACGCTTATGAACGACACAAGGAAGCCGAAGAGCGCAAGAGTTCTTCAGAGTTTGTGTTATTTTCTCGATTATTAGTCGCATTGGCAGATGGTAAATCATGTATAGTATGATCAATGGGATCAGGTACTTAAAAGTAAAAGTAAGGTGATATGGGAATCGAATGCTGTTTGCTGCATGTTCCCTGTCTGCATCCGTTTGTATGAAGTGATTCACGATGCTAGGCGTTGATGTTTCTCAGACTGGGACTCACATTTGAGGGATTCATTTCCCGCGGTTGCGGTGCCCAATCTGTTCGATGACAATGTGAAGGTGGTTTCCAGATTGCAGCATGGGCGGCTCGTGATATTCAGCGGTAGTGTATTCTTAATGGAGGTAGGGCCTACTCTGCCTCCATTGACGATCCACTACTGCTGGATATCACGAGCCGCCACTGGATTGCAGTGAGACATTTTCGCTAGGGCTGGAAGTGCCCTCCACATAGTATACTGCGTTCAAATTCCATCCATATGTAGAATGTTTCTTTTTTTTGCTTCATGGGCACCATGCTCCATTGGCGTCATGCTCCATTGGCGTGCTCGGGTGCCACGTGGAATAATAGGAGAAATGAACTTTGACAAAATTTGTCAAAGTTCATTCATAACGTCGTCGCGTTCAATGTTGTATTGACGTTTTGGTTCTGGGATTTTCCCAAATTATTTTTGCTCGCCTTTGTTGACAGAATGATCCATTCACATGATTGGATCCCAATGATTATCGCGGGTTAAATGAGACCTGAAGGCATTACACATATAACAGTGCTTGAGTAGCACATGAACGCTCTCGAAGACGTGCAACGTGTTTTCAAAGAGGTCTTTGGACATCCAATGTACCAGAGTCAGCACCGTTTCGGCACTCAGTTAAGGTGCCGTTTGATCACAAACCATGCTGTATTTGATGAACATTGCTTGAACGTTAAATATATGTTTTCTTGAAGCATATATACGGTATTCATCTGACGAAGGCTAGAATCAAAGGTTCGCACCACTGACACTTGATGACGCGAAAGTAGTCGCATATAGCGAGTCAATTCCTGATACATCTGGAATTATTCACCAATACCTTCCACACTACAACCGATCTTTCCCCTCATAAACCAGATAGGAATATATTTGAAATTTTCAAGGAATCGGTCTTAACCCTTAGTGGACCATTTTTTTAGGACCTACTGACCTATGGCCTACCCAGTGTGACTAAGGACCGCAAAGGGTTAAGAGGTAGTGGAAAAAAAAGAAACTCGAACTACTTTTCTGTCCGATTACCATATCCTGTGTTTCTCAGAACCCATAATGCACAAGCCCGTGAGGCAATCAAATTGTTTCGCACCTCTCTGAAATTAACTGCTTTCAAGGGTCAAGTCAAGGTAGGAATTTATCTTCAGTGACGAAAAATGGGTACTTAGATCCCCCCAAAATGGGGACACTCCATAATCGTGGATGGTGCAACTTGACTCAACTTGACCCCAGCTGAGTCGATCGGATGCACTCCAAGATTCGACCGTGAATCTGAACTTAGGTGAATCACCCCGTAATCTGGAGAGCCAATGGCAGCAGCCCTCGCGATTAATGTCTGCTGGATCTATTCCCATGTTCTATGACAATCCGTCGCATTGACCGGTTTAATTAGGGTACTATGATACCTAACAAAATAGTTCTGCAGTTATCAGTTCATCAAAATCGGAGAAAAAGGGATACAGTAAAAGATTTCGAGTTAGGCACATTAGAAATAATAGAAGTAATGTTTTTTTTTGTTGATAGAAATGAAGACTTTCGCCTCCATATGTCACGTATTTCAATGGCACGTATTAATACTTTAAATGCGTGCTTGCCATTTCGCAAAGATTACATTAATTAATCACTATCCAAGGTAATGGAGCGCCGAAGGCGCGACCACAACGAGTTTGTTTGCCGAAGGGCATTCAAATTCGCTAGTAAAAAATATTCATCATGTGATTGCGGAGCCCTTGATGAAACCCTGCAACACAGCATGACACATTGCTCAAGGGGAAAAATTCTCTGATAGCCTCCAGGACGTACATCACCTGACATCTAAAGCACTATCCCCGATAACAAACTTGAGTATATAGACATTTAAGACGCTACTCAACACCCATACGAAAGATGGAGAAGACTGTCGGAGAAAGCGGGTAACTTTTAAAAATTACAATACCCGATCATTTTTCTGCGTTTTTGCGTTTTTTTGATATGAACAACAATCAATATAACGTTAGAAATTGAACTATGTTCTATATTCAACAAATGTATAATGAATTTTGCCCACTCTTAATGCAGGGTGGGCCACAAATATAAAAATTTAAAAAAGTCATAGCATGCAAATTATGGCAGATAGGAACATGCTAGAAAATTGCCTTTCCTGAAGAAACTCTCAAAGTTTTTGTTTTGATTACACTAGGTTTTCATGTGTGTTTCTATCTGCAATATTTAACAGTTTATACATTTTTAAAACATGTTCACCTTTTTTTGTGGTCCACTCTATATTACAGACGCAGCAGTCAATGTAATAGAGGGGTATATGCATTATACTCCTCCTTTACATAATACCGGTCTCCCCCAACAGATTACATTTTAGCATAGCAAGTTGGGAGTTTAGGAAGAGAGACGCCATGACTTACCTGGGCTGAGTGGTTTTAATCCTGCTAACTCCCTGTCCATAGACCATAACATTGTAACTGTGTGCCACTGCCATGTCACTTTTGTCTTCCCTCGGAATAACATTCTTTTGCTTAGATTGTTTGAAGGGAGTGGCCTCTCTCCATACAGCAGGGGGAGCTTCTCCACTTCTATCCATATTTCGCCACTTCCTGAGAAAATGAAAGGGAAAATGAAGAGAATTAAAAGAGAGTAGCAATCAAGAGCAAAAAGAGGCAGAGATTAAATTTTTCTGCAATTAATTGGATTACAAATGTCTGGCTCTGAACTCATCATGGGCAGGCTGAGGCAGGCTATTAGGGCGTGTCGGGAGGCAAGGTCGGGGGTGCGGGTGACGGTATGCGCGATCCCGAACAGGCTAGACAAGGGAGGAATCACGTGGTCTAGGTCGGAAGGGGCTAACGACAGGTTGAAAGAGTTATGTATCTCGGAGGGGGCAGTGTTTCTGGACACTAGGGAGGCTTTGAGTCGCTGTAGAAGTCCGATGGCTAGGGATGGAGTACATTTTTCGAAAGAGGGAGCGGTAGCAGTAGGAATGGCTATCATGAAGGAAAATGAGCCTTTTTTAGGATTGTAGATGGGGGGGCAAGGGATCACAAGCATGGGACAGCCACTACGAGCAGCTTTAGATCGCCGCGTACTGGTGTGCAGGAAAGGCAGGGAAGAGTAAAGTGTTTCTACGCGAATGCACGCAGCTTACGTAATAAAATAGAC
>CAJPEV010000582.1:54442-82518 GCA_905338385.1 Darwinula stevensoni | reverse complement strand
AACCGCAGGTGCGGCTCAGGTCGAGACAGGAATTCTTTACTTGCAGAGTGGTGAACGCGTGGAATGCGTTAGATGACGAAGTAGTGGCTGCCCCTTCTGTGACTATCTTTAAGAAGAAACTAGATGCTTTCATGGACAGGCAAAAAGGTGGGGGCAATGTTGACCGTAGGTACTAGACAGTAAGCAACTAGGATAGTAAAAAAAAAAACAAAACAAAACAAAAATACAAACATATTTAGCTTTAAGAGGGTTTGGCCTACCCTAAAATTAAGGAACGCTCGACCTCGACACGTGATATCGAAATGGGCGAAATCGCCTCTTGATGTCACTAATTATCTTGACTCTTGACTCTTGACTTGACTCTTGAACATGGCTGCCTGAAATGATTCATGTCGCACTCACCATCAGTGACCCATAAATCAACCACTGGCCCATAATTCCCCCATCCTGAGCCCCTTTTCTTTTTTTGCCATGTAAGAGTGCTACTTTGCAGTGGCGTATATTACGGGGAGGGCACCTTGGCACCTTGTAATCGCATTTGTTGGCAAGTAATGGCAACAAATAAAATTATTACAATGTCCAGCAACTTTTCTATCTCAGCAGGTTCATAAGAGATACGCAAGCGTTTCATCGTGCGGTTTAATTGCATAATACGGTAGCTTTAAAGACTGGTTATTATCATTGATTTGCGCGTGGAAAGACAAAAATGCATGTATGGATGGACGTAGATAATTTGTATTGATTCAGTATTAAACATGCAGTGGTCTTTAACTTTTCGTCCAGTAAATTTCTGAAAGGGAACAATACCTGCTGAAAATTTTGGCAATTTTGTTAAGTATGAATAACATTTTTAAAGTGACGAGCATTCAAATAATGGATAGTTTTGGTTACCTGTTTTTCAGGAGGACGGAGACGCGAACTTATTACTTCCCGTTCAAATTCTAGACTTCAGAATGGCACTTTGGCTACGCGTTCCAGAACTGGAACGGCGAGTAACATCCACGGATTTCATCGCAGATGGTATTCAAACGACCTCCAATTTAAGGGCATTGTCGACTCAATGATACCAGAGTACAATCTGGTGAACCATAAATCACAAAATGTCAAAATGCATTTCCTCCTTGTTTTGACCTGCAGCAACTGAATTTTATTTCCTTAAGAAGGGGTTTCACTGTAGAAATGAACGTTTAATTCTGCATACTGGGCTAACGTTCTTGATCACTTTGTTTGATACCTATTAGTTCATCATGGTCGCATGTAAACGTCGCAACCTTTGACTTCGACCAATTTTCCTCGGTCCCATTCTTCCATCATTCACTATCTCCAACAAAATATATAGGGTTTCCGTTCTGTCCGTCTCTCATGGCAAAGTAACCGAATTTAATGTCCAGGTTGCATCCTACTCCTCTGATGGAGAAACCCTGGTTGTAGATTTGAGATTGTTGTCCCGAAAGCCATCTCAAGCAAGTGTTTCTATTTCCATTCTACATTTCTATTGATCGGGAAACCCTTTGCTGCAGACGCGAGACAATTGTCTAGAAACTCAGCCTGGGCATACTGTACATTGAATTTCAGCTGCTTTAAAATAGATGACTCACTGCGTTGAGGAACCACTGGTAGGATGCTGATGTGTTGAGCATCACCTTCAGCAAAGAGTAGCATACTTTGTATGCCCTCATTCCCATCATCCACTTCCGGGAAGAAGGTGCCTGGAAAACATACATATTGCGCTATTATAGCCAAGAGTTGTATAGCGGGAAGACCACTGGGTGCAATCAGTTTTGAACCAGGCTATGACGCGAGTCATGTCACGAAATACTGAATGCATCCGGTGACGAAGCAGGAACCTGACCCCAGTTACGTGGCATGACCAGTTCTGTGAGATCGAGTCATTCCCATCGCGTTATCACCACAATCATGGTGTCATTCATGGAAGGCTTCCATCGGCGAGTCTTCGTACCCAGATTCTGGGAAACATGCGAATGAAGTTGTGCATTACGCAAAAGGATGTCACGACGGTCGTTCCTTTCTTTGACCTAGCACATATGAATTGCAACATCCCGAAATTGCTTTTGAGAAGTGCATATAGCTTCTCAAATTTTCTTCTAGAAGATTCCAATTTCGTATCGAACATTTTTTATTGTTGGCCTAGAACTAACTTGAGTGGCACCACGATCGGAAGATAGGATAGCATGCAAGAGAGTGTATCCCAACTCTGGCATTACGAAAATCTGGGATTGATAATTTGATATTGAAGAGCATGTTGTACCACTGCACAATTTTCCCATATCAACTTCCTCTGTTGTTGCTACTAACTCAAAAAGAAACAGTTGATTTTCGCTTAAGAGCCTCTGAGCCGCCATACTAGTTAAATAATTCTGACATCTGTCACAACCTCCTGACCCAAAGGGGTCAGGAGGTTGTGTCAGATGTCAGAGCAGGCTGTGTCCCGAGCCATAACTCTTTCTGTTAAATCGAGTTAAAACTGAATGCGCCCACAATTAACCAAGACTTTGTTCACCTGGGAATATCAAGTTAGCATAATTACTCCGAGGAGGGCTATATCGTCAGCAAAGCAGTGACTGAGTAAGATAACCATGAGCCCGATGGGCGACATCCAAATTCAGCATCCGCCCTCTTCAAGTCAAGCAAGCGTCAGTTGCAGAAATTGCTAATGGGGAATGTGAAGGAGAAGTGAAGTATTTGCATATGCCTTGATCATTATTTCCGCTAAGAAGAGTCTGTCTACAGCAGCATACGTGGACTATACTTGATGCATACTTTAGAGTAAATGAGTGTTCCCCAGCGTATAGAGCAGTTCCTATTAATATCATGTTTTAACTACAATCCCATAGCATTTATTAGCAGCGGGTGAGTGAGTGATTAGTGAGGTGCTTAAACTTATAACACAAATTAGTAAATGGAAATGGAGATAATCGAAATTCTTTCTGTCTGGGTAACATGAAAATTCTATTTCAGAAGTAACCCATGAATTCATTCCTTATAGGAATGAGAAAATGAGAGCTGTGCGGACACCGCTCTATTCTACGCTAGGCTTTGCTCTTGTCTGACCCAACTTGACCAAATTGTAAGATATTCCTCACGATTTCGAAGCTCAAAGTCTTGAAATCCCTTCCCATGACGTATATATTTATTTACAGGAAAATGTCCATTGCTTTGACATACTCCTAATTATTTTACAGTTCAATCACGACGAAATTAATTAAGTCTTTTTTGGATGGAGAAAAAAAAATACTTAAGAAATGAGACTCACCAGATAATTTTTCCCCAATGAGGACAATGGGTCTTTTAAGGATATTTGCTCCTTGCTGGATAAAAGGAAGAACATCCTTCGCGTCCTTATTCATGGGAATCTTCTGTATTAATTCCTAGAAATATATAAATCCGTGTGTCTCAAATAACGGAGGATCTGCAAACTTGGGCACTATTGAGCAAGACTAAATAGACCCAAATATATATTTTTTCACATATATTTTCACCCTTTTATATCAAGCGCTTCATATTGTGTGCACGTGCTATGGCGTCATTTTTATCATTCTTCCTTACGTTTCCTTAATCTTTCGTGTTTTTATGTATCACATTTATACGAAATACGGTCTCTCCTTTCATACCTAGCAAGCTGTAATAAGATTAATATTTTATAGCATGATGGCTTCATCTAGGGAACCAAAAATTATGGCCTAAGCTGTAAAGGATTAATCTGAATATACTGGTCGGTACAAGTGATACTTCAAAGTAGGCCTTTACTCTGAGAATGGTGGGCGAAGTCAATACAATGGAGTGGCCTAAAAAAGCCTTTAATGAACCTCTCCTTTGGTTCCTTCCATGGGAGGTAATTACTCTAATTTATTTTCCCATTGAATCGTTTCCAGTTTGTATGCTTCACTGGAGATAGCGTACTTTCACTTATCGATGTATCAATCAACAAAAATTTCCCGGTTTTCCTCCGAAAAGGAGAGAGGTGTTAACTGTTACTAGCCTTAAAATGGAAAAAAAATTGAGCAAAAATGAAAATGGTAGTCATAGATAGCATTCCTACACTACAACCACCACTGAGGCATCGATCCTCCACCTTGCAGTTATTATTTCTCCCTCGAGGCTTTGTTATATGCTCCCAAAAAAATCCACCACAATTTCTCCAATCTATTCAAATTATGAAATGAACTTTCAATTGCAAAAATGTATTAGACCATTTCCAGACAGATGGTTTGCTTTTTGATTTGCTACAGGAGAGCGCAACACTATTGGTACGTTTCTCTTGCATAATCAGGTGAATATTTGATTGACGATCATATCGGCATATTTCCCTTGCTACCTCCATATTATGGCATTCACAATCCCTTCTCCTTCAACGTGGAGGGAAAGTGATGAGAGAAAGGAGAGAAAGACAGTGTGAAACCTCGAAGAGAGGAAGATGCAGGAGTGATCCAGTGAGAATAACGGAAAGGGACTCCAATAGCCCCATCCCACTGTGAATTTCCAGGACCACTGGAGGCCACTTCTTGGGGTCCCACTGCACCCCATTCTCTTTCAAGAGCTTCATGATATTTTTCCTCTTCTCCTCATCAACCTGAGGCGCTTCCCCTGCCCATTCTGGAAAACGAGGGAGTATGTGGAATCAGTTTCATATTGTGCTGAAAAATATCATACATAACGTTCTTCTGCATACGATCTACTTCTTTTCTTTAACAGTAACTATGAATCAACTACATATTCCATATTTCCATACCTTGCCTCTTTCAGCGTGTCCCAATTAGAACGTGAGTCTCATGCGTCATATGAATCCTACATTTAGATATAGAAGAAGCATATTATACCGTCCGTACTAACAATGGGAATCATTAGTAGTATGAGGAGCATTCATTTTGTGAATATGGAAATTTTGCCAGAAAATGACCCACTGCGAAATATGTAGCCTTTTCATGAGGATTCGAAGTAGACATTCCAAGGTGTGCAAATTCCTAAGCGAAAAATTGCAGTGGGTGAGAGTTTGATGCTCCTAGAGAGACGGCTGGGCATGAAGCAGTACAAAGGCATTCCAGTTCCAATTCCATTCCAGTTTTTAATGATATCAATTGTGACGTATTAGGAGGTGTGGATGTCTCGGGTTCGGTGGTGTAGTGGTAGCACACCTGACCGCAAATCAAGAGGCCCAGGTTCAATTCCCGCCCATTCCTTGGCTTTATTACGGCCGTGTTATTCCTTGCAAGTCGCGTGACTCAATCCCCCTAAACAATTTTCTGCTTTTGAAAAACGGAGAGAAATGGAAAGCTGAATCTTTGCATGAATGTGATTACTGAAACATGGAGTTAAGGGAAAATGTTAAGTCTCGATACATCCCATGGGGGAATTTTTTCGAGGAACGATGTTTCGAAAAAAACGTTGTCATGGTGAATTGCACAGAAATAGAAAGGTGAAATTTGGCACACGTAAAATTGACATGATATTATTACTATTCAGTTAAGGGGGTATTCAGCTTTTATGGTGCATCCCTCCTGGCATGGCTTTTGAGTGCGTCGGCTTTTCCAAACATGTTTTTTCACTAGCGAAAAGGGTAACCGTATAAGGTTGAAAATTTGTGGGCATCTAGTTCTCTGAGAAATGATTCCGGTAAAAATATAATGAACTTTCCGGTTGAAACGCCTGAGGGCACATGTATTGCAAAAGGCGTATTATCTCGATCAATCAAAACAAAGGGCGCTAGAAAGTTTAAACTTGCCAAAGAAGAAACTGATGGATAGCTGAGTAAAGAAAAAAATTATACTATCATTATGTACAGATGATCTTGAGTAGCTGACTGACCTAAGTCGCTATTCGCATGCTGAGTTCAGGAGAAATTCAACTTTGGTGATATATGCCATAGGGGCACACCTTTTTGGGGAACTTATTTTCAAATAGTTTTTTTTTTGTTTCATTGAAACGGAGAGACACGGAAAGCCGAAACCTGGCAAGAACGTGACTGCTGACGCATTGAGCTCAAATGTCAAATGTAGCAAAATATTTTTTTTTTTTGGGGACGTAACGTTTTCAGAGAATTTTTAACATCCCAGCGGATCGGGCAGAAATGGAAAAGGTGCGGCTGGCACACGCATAATGGACGTAGTGTTGATTTAAGGAAAAATTAATCTTTTCCTGTGCGTCTCCTCAGAGCACAGCTTTTGGGTGTGTCGCTTTTCCAAATACATTTTTTTCCGCCAGCAGAAAGTGGAGACGTATTAGGCTGAAACTAGGTGGCTTAGAGTTCCCTGAGTCTACGTTTCAGAATAAATAAAATTTTCGTTAAAAATGGATCAGGGCACTTTCTTACTGTCCCATTTTCCTGAATTTTTTTTTGACCCAACGAAACAGAGACAGAAAATTGAAACTTCCGTCAAAAGTACCTGTTTGATTGTTGAGTACAGGAAAAATCCTACATGTGAAATATGTCCCCTTAGCGTAGATTATAGGAGGGAAGTATTTCAAAATGTATTCTCCACTAGTACAAAAAGGGACACATGAAAAGATTTCAAGCTAGGCACACTAGAAATAATAGAAGTAATGATTTTGCTAAAAATCAAGAATTTCGACCCCATATGTCACGTATTTCAATGAAGACCTACTTAAATTACGTGTTTGCCATTTCGCAAAGAATAAATGCATTGATCTCTCTCAAAGGAAATGGAGTGCTGAAGGCGCGACCATAGCTAGTTTGTTTGCCCGTAGGGCAAACAAACTCGTTAGTATGGACATACGCCCCTCCGGCGTTAAGGCACTTCTCCTATTGTTTCACAACCGCTGTAGGGTGTCCTCCTACAACGTCTGTAGCACCTGCGGCAGAATTTCCCTAACTGCTTCCTTCACCTCGTCGTCCGAGAGGGAATTCCGGTCTTTCAGATCTCGTTTCAGTAACCCGAAAATCTGGAAATGGCACGAGGATAAATTGAGCATATATCATCCATTGCTCATGGAGTTCCTGGCACATTGACACATTCAGCGCCGAACGTTGAAGCCAGACACTGACCCGTTAGCGCGGCGCTATAAATACCATGCACCAGGGTGTCCTGACCGATGGCGTCATCATTTTCCACGACAACGCCCGATAACACACAGCGCAGAGTAATATGAACATGCTGCCCATTTGTCTGGGAGGTGCTACAGCATCCAACATATAGTCCTGATTTATCAACCAGGGATTTTCAGATCTTCGGGGCACTGAAATGGGACCAGAAACTGGTATAGGGTCAGATTTTGGCTATTGGATGTTAGCAGAGCCTTAAACAATGAAAAACCGAGCTCCGCATTATCACTAGTAGCAGGGTATACAATCCATGAGGAAAGACATTGGCTGGCAATTTCACTCTGGGAAAGTTTCTCTCATTCCCAGCGATAAGAGAATTAATGAACTGAATAGAAAATAGAAAAAAGAAAACGAAAAGAAAATGGTCCTCTAGAAAAAGGGTGTATGTGCAAAAGAAGCATTTTGAGGAAAATGATAAAAACCTCTCATATCCAATCTGAAGGTGATCAAAATGTAATTATCGGTAAAATGTTACCTCAGACCTATTTCCAATCGAACGTGGCGTTTTAATGAATTTCTTTATCTCACATTGCTGGGATGCAAGTGGAAAGTGTTTATGCACATACGCGCTTTTTCCATATCCGCACTGCTGAAACATTTTCCAACTAATCTTTCACTATTCTTTTCCAGTTAAAAAATAATATTTAATCGATCAATGCATCTAAGGATTTCAAATAAACTCTTTCTTGAAGAAGAGCAATGAGGATGTGAATATTCAGCACACGTTTCATTCACCAGTCACTCAACAGTGATCCATTCTTAATGTATTCATCTGAATCTGCATCTATTTCATGGATATCTCCAACTTCTCACATCCTTCCAGAGGCTTGAATGATTCCGCCTCTTTCTTTCCCTTTCCTCTCATCTGGTTTCTTCGCATTTTTGCTTTCAGTTTTAAAAGACAATACAATTCCAGCAAAATTGTTCAACATGCAAGTGCTAATTAGAATATTCATGGGCAGCCATTTTGAAATTTCCAGCCAGTTGGCCTGCTGCATAGGAAGAACATTGGAAAATATGCTTCTATCTTGCTGAATACGCATCTTAACAACTTGCTGACCACCATATCCTATGACTAGTCACCTTAAGTACCGCATGGACAAGGATATGGAAAAGGGTGTATGGGCACATAAGCCCCATTTCCAGACAACTCCTCCATTGTATCAAGATTCAAACTACTGCATCAAGAGGCAAACTTTCCCTAAGTGTTTTACCGATTGATCTAGGTTTAGATTTCAGCTGTTTCTCGAAAGTCTTTAACTCCAGAAATTCTATTAGTTTTGAGCCACATTCTGCCGGCGACTATGAACGCGCTTGGCACATGCGAGACAGACAAGGTTACCACGCAAGGCTTTTCAGCTACGAGAGATTTGAGGAAAGCAGTCTGTCCGTTACTCTTTCATTTTATTGTCATATTGCCAGCGTGTAATGGGAAAAAAATTATATTACGGGAAATATACTGCAAACAGTGATATTTGCCATTTCATGCTGTCAAAACCAATATATGCAAAACATGCTGAATAGAACAAACGCCACTGGAATGCCTTCATTGATATAAATGACCACATTAATGGAGCATGAAAATGGTCAAATATGAAAAAAAAACATGTTATAGCATGAAAATCCGCTCCCAAATTACGAGCAAGTTTGGCTAGCCTCATGAATGGAGGGAAAACCCGTAGTTATCCTTTCAGAAATCACAAGAAGAATATAAAAGGAAGTCGGTTTTTCCGCTGAACCTTGTAAGAAAATTTCCGCTCTTAATTTCATTCCTGGCAGGAAAATTTTTCAAGTGTTTCATGAAAATGCTTCCTAAAGTATGAAGCTCTAAAGACGTGCAACGTCTGGCAATAATTAACTTTCTTTGAAATTGTGTAACCTAATTAGTATTGAATATAACTGAAAGTGCATTTAATCCTGCGATTCCACAATATCTCATTCTACATTAGAGTTTTAAAGTGATTTTCTAGCTTGAGTAGAACCAAAGATTGCGCCTTTAACCCAAAGGTCATTTTCCCCCTTGGTGGCTAAGTTTGGAGTCGCATATCTCGAAAGCCATAGGAGCCAGAGAGTCAAATATTTACTTTTTCAGAAGTCTTTTCAGAAGCCAACGCGCACAAATTTTTCGAAGCAAATTGGAGTTTGAAGCGCAACCACCTCTTGACCACTTGAACTTGGAATGCCTCTACATTTCTCAAAACGCTCCCAAATTGAATTAAACATTTTTCCTGATTGAGTCTGGTAGAGGCTATGCGTTGAACTGTCATGTTTATGCCGGCAAGGCCCATGGTGACGAAATCCCCAAGCCAGGTGTGGCCGTCGAGCGGATATTAAAGCTGGCAAACAAAGGCCCTTCGATTGGCTATGGTTACAAGCGGTATATCGCTTTTCGACCCACTATGCATGGCTAGCTTGCCGAACTGGGTTTTGATGTCACGGGCACTGTCAATCCCAAGAGAAAACGATTACCGCAGCTCCAGCTTCCAATGGACGGAATGGAAAAACCAATGGACTAATATTCTTATTCTTAGGAAAATGTATATTAAAGCAACCCCATCAGTAACGAACATTGGGTTCTTTATTGCTATGATGTAATTCTCTTACCATCCCATGCGTATCCCCAATCTCTGAAGGGGGAAGAGGACTGGGGTAAAGGTAAAACTCCATCGAGAGTCTCCCATGTCTTCAGATGGAGGCATTTGATTTTGCCATTTTTCCGGTCGAGGAAGCCTCCTCTTTTACTGTTTTTTTCTTTTTTCATTGCCTCCACTCCAATCCTCCTCGCTGTCACATTCCATGTCGGCTCCTGCAACGCAAATAATAATGTGCAGCCATATCAAAGCGAGACTTTCCGCATTATTCATACATGTGGGAGGGAGGGGGGGGGGGAGTAATCAGACAACAACCTTGCAGAAAGAACACCCTCCAGATGTATCTAGAATCAGGTGGCGTAGGCGTATTCCGTAGGCGTATTCCCGCCGGTTGAAGGGAGATTCACCTCCTTTACCTCTTCACGGGTGGATTAAGAAGAAAAACTGACAATTTTTTTATTTCTTCACAATTTATCCTTTGATCAATATGTCTGAAAACAGCCTGATTGAAGAATGTATCTGAATAGACCTCGTCGAGAGCTATCAAAAGGGAAAATTCAAAATATCCGTTTTTCAAAAATAGTAACGCAAGAGAAGTCTCAAAATAGATCATGATTATACGCCATCAATGGGTTGAACATCCATTCAGGGGAAAGGGGGTACTTCCAACTGGCTTGAGAATCACATCTGTAGATGATTAGCTGGATATTTACTGAATTAAACATCCGTCAGGTCGTTCAGCCAAGTGGAAGTAGGCATACGTTTCATGAGAGGAAAGAAAATGCATTCGATAGGAGGAAGAAGACGAAACAGGAATTAATGATACAAAAGAAAATGTCGTAAGTGAGAGAGGAAAGGAGACATCCGGTGCGTCGGGCATGTTACCTGTGTCGCTGGCACCTTTGCCTGTGATGTAGGAATTTTGGGCAAGTCATCGTTTTATGGGTTATCTTGCATTATTGTGCACCATCTTCCATGTGATTAAGGCATGCTTGCTTTGGGTTGAATATGTTGTTTATTATGTATGATATTTCCCCCCCATTGTTTTTGCCTTTTTATCTTCATGCCTGACGGCGTCTCTTGGACTAAATCATCACCCACGAAGTTTATATCATTTCGAACATAAAATTAAATCCATTTATTTCCTTAATTTCTATCATGAAAGATTGAGAGCAAGATTATAGATGCGAATCCGAAACAGATAACCAAGCAGGAAAGTTCATGAAAAATTGTGTGATATTCTTTGCGAAGGCATTTCTCGAAAGAATTATTCCATCGATGAAACGAGCAGATAACAGGGTATTTTCACATGGCACTAGGGAACATCCTTAAAATACGAATGAAAGAGAGACCGTTTTCACAGTAGATATTTGACGGATAAAGTCAGCCAGCGACTTTTCATGTGTACTGATTGGGTATTTATAGGAAAATATGCGTATTTCGCATATCAAGTGGAGAGGGAGTCTCTTTAATTTAGTATGGCATCGAATTCAATAGGATATATATGTGTATGGAACGTAAATATTAAGAAAAATTCCCTTGAACACCAAAAATCGAGGCCGTCAAAACATTTTCTCCCTTTCCCCTCTCGCCTGTCCTTTATTTCATGAGAAACAAAGTAAAATTTTGGAGAACATCTCATTGTACAGCCGTGGCTATGCCACGTGCATTGTCCCTTGAAAGAGGTATCCGTTATCATATCATCCGAAATATTCGCATTTTACTGGGACAAACCGGAACAGGTATAAAAGTTCGCAGTATGCTAAATGTCTTTCAAGTCATCAAAACGTTGCCATTTTAAAGTGTCTTCCTGCTAGAGGAGAAAATCAAGATGGACATGCTCAATCCCGTAGTGGGCTTCCTTTCATTTAATAAGCTCCTTATTTTGTCACCTGCTTGAATGAAATGTCATCTCCTTCCTGTCCTGGACCATGAAAAATCTCATTCCTCAATTACATTTGACAAATCTACAAATGGTGCCTGTGAAATGATTATGGGAGGATGGAGGGTTGTGTTTGGTTGGATGCATCCCCTACCAAGGCTAGTAGAGGACTGAGCGCTGCTTGGTTACACGCCACCGCACCAAAGGGCAGGTTCTTACGTGCATGAACATTTTTGCTCAGATTCTTAAGGGCTATCGGGTACTCATGCCATCCTTGCCATTTGAATTCGTGAAAATTCGTGATTAATTTTGTGGAAAAGTCGCCACAAAACGAACTCACCCTGTTGCTTGTTCATATCAACATGTTTGCCAAGTTTTTGCATTGATCAACTCAATATTTACTGAGCTATTGTCAGATAACCAAAGTTTGGAATACATGGATACATACACAGGGATATAGATGGGCATGACGGAACCATACGTGGTCTCATTCCTTTCAGGAAAGGAGGTTCACTTAAATCGCAGGAAACAAGATCTAGTGATTATAGAGGATGTTCCAAAAAAAACAACATCATGTTCCGAAAAAAATCGCTGGACTGAATGCGCCAAAAGGCTGTGGCATCGGCGCACCAAGCACTCGAATCCCACAGTTCTGCACGTCGATGGCGAATTTCATTACGTCAATAATGAAAAAATGGACTATATTGACATGTTATTCATCCCTTTAGTCTAATGGATAGGCGTCGATCACCTTGAATCAAATGATGAACATAATCAATTATCATTTGCATCAAATATGCTTCTGGACGACCACCCTTTTCGTCATTATTGGTGTCTCCTTTTTCATCTTTAATCTCTTGAGCTACTCAAAAACTGTAGCTCTAGACGTAACCATTTCCGAACACACCTGTTTCGAAATTGCATTAGTTTTTGCTGCTGATTTTCCTAACTTGATGGAAGTTTGATGTCCATTCGCTTTTCAAACTGAAGGTCTGATATTCCTATGACGAAACACTTAAACACTTACTTCATTAACGTAACTCCATACATTAAAAACTGAGTCAACGGAAATGAATAAAATATAATCTTCACTAGAGACCTGTCCGAATCTGTCTTAACTAGTCTGGACTTGTGCATGAGTTTCACTTTTGCTCTAAGAAAATCAGTCCCGTTATTTTTTGGTCAAGCCTTGTAAAAGAGATAGAAGAGAAAGGCAGGCTAAGATGTAGGGAGAGTAAACATACTGTCAGAAACTTTTTCCTTTCATCTAGTGTTAGGAAGATCCCTGGGCTCGCTTCAACGTCTCTGGAAGAGGGGCCATCCCAGGTCTGCACACGGTGCTCTTCGACCATGGTCTTCCAAAGGTCTTCATGGTTGGGGATATTGTCAATGATGGTCAGTTGATTCCTAGAGCGGGATATCACTTCCAGTAACCAATCGTCACTCACGTCCACAGCAGTGACAATCGAAGCCTCACACCCACGAAAGTTCTCTGGGTGAATCACTTTGATTTTAGGGTGGGTGTTCAGGATTTCCAAAGACGTTAGTATTTCTTTATCTGTTGCCAGAATGTAAGCTTGATGCTTTTGGACCCTTGTAAGGGCAGCATGAGGGAAGGAGGATGCAACAGCCACGGATTTCCTGCATGACGCCTCTCCATTACAAATATATCCTAAATGTCGATTCCTGCACTTGAAGAATTGCACTGGTGGTCCGAGGACGATAGCGGCGGGCACGGAAACCACGGACAAACTCTTCGCTTCCAACTTCAGAGCTCTCCCAGTTTCATTTTTCTGGATATGCTCAACGAGAGCTAAGCTTGTCGGTTGAGAAGTTAGTACAATCGCAGTGCTGGCAGGGTCCTTTGTAAGGATTTTAATAGTTCTCTTAATTGCCTCCTTTGAGGCGTCTTCTGAATGAGGTTTGAATACGAGTATCAACCGTATGTTCATCCCTTTCATCCTCTCAATGGATTCTTCGAGATCCTTCAACAATGGACAGTCTTCAACGACCACGATCAGGGCTCTCTCCTGCTTTGATTTAAATGCATTCCAGAATCTTTGGGACGGGGAAGACAGCTTCTTCCTCTCCTCTTCCTTCTTCCCTTCCACCCGGGCAATTATGTCTTTAAGGGACGTGATCTTTGAATCGGAGTCATAGTCTATATCCACATTGTCCTTTCCCTTCCAGCGCCGTCGAAGTTCGATCCAGGACAACGTACTTCCTTGGTGAAGAAGAAGAATTCGTGCCTTCTCCAACGGTTTCTTCTGCGTTATTCGGCTGATCAATAGGTCCACTCTCCTGGATTTTCCCGATGCAGAGGGACCAAATATTCCACTTAGCAAATGTCCGAGCATCAAATCCACATCGCCTTCCTCCTTTCCATCCCTTCCTTCTCTATCTATATTCAATCGAGGGAAGGATGCAGGAGGGAAGCCCTCTTTTTCCAGATAGTCGATTTTATTCGTATCGCACTCTTGCCAGGCCTTCTCCAGTCGTTCCTTAAGGTCTTCGTCAACGCTTCTCTCCAAATTCTCCCGAATTTTCATTTCCTCTTTGATGTGAGAAAACTTCCCTGTCGTTACCTGTTCCTTTTCGATCACGATTATCTTTTCCCCGGTTCCTGCTATCAATCGAATGTAGTTTTGCCATTCTGATTGAGCGAAATCGATTACCACTGTTACATTTTTCAGGTGACATCCAATAATTTCACGTTCGGTCGCGACTACGATTGGGATCTTCGAGATTTTCGAGCCGGTATTTCTACGAAATTTCCATTTCTGTTGAGGTTGGATGTAGTCCAGGAAGAGGAGAGGGATGGATGGGAAGAGAAAAGAAAACATATTCACAAGTGCATTCCTTCGCCTCTCGTGATCAACCACGACGAAAATTTGAATATTCTCTGATGACTTGGAGTACTCTTCGTAAATTATATATATGGCGTGCGTGGCCCTCACCGCTTCACAGACCTTCTCGTCCTTGCATTTGCCCGGATGAATGGAGAAGCAAGAGGGAATGGGAAAAAGCACTGGAAGAAATCCCTTCCCGGATTGTTCCATTTGTAGTGGAAGTGTCTTCTCGAGAGATATGAAGATTCGACGCGAATAATCCCCGATAGCAAGAAACAGCTCAGCCACATTTCTGCTGTTTCTCTTCACTGCCTCCAAGACTGTTACCTCGTAACCACCGGGCTTCACATCCTGAAGGAGGAAGTCCCTTGTGTAGGACTGATCGTTTGGCCGAAAAGAGAGGGTGATCGACTTCACTGAAGGAATCATGTCCACGATCCATTCCCAATGTTTGGAAAGGTCTTCCGCGGTGATGAGTTTCTGGAATCCTAGAGTGATGGGAACTTCATCAATGAGAACGTGTTTTCCTTTTCCCTCCTCCTGAAGATACTTTTTTAACTTTCCAAAGTCTTTATCCAAGCCTTCCTTCCTCCCGTCTACCACCGAAATGTTCTGTTCTTTTTCTGTTGGGAAATAAAAGGAGGACTGTTTCTCTCAAAATGATTTGGCCTCATCTGGAAAATAGTGTATGCTAATATTCTGCTGATTCTCTTGAATTCTAAAATGACAACATTCGAATTTCAAGCAGACATAATTTCAAGCAATTGTGAAGGGATACATTCAGCCTTTAAGGAAACACCAATAGCCCAAATTTTCTACAAGTTCTGCTTCGTTCCCCTGAAATGAGACTCGTCATTCTAATTTGACCCTTTTACTGCCACGCAGTCGATTCGTAGGATAAAAACCATGACTTATTGTTCCCCTGGCACTAAATGAGGTTAAGAACGCCCGGGTAAAATAGGGGAAGGTTTTGAGCTTGGCCGGGATGCGGATCGGCTCGATAGGACCGATCTGACTCGTGCAAGGTCGTGTAGCGAGGTTTACGATCAAGTTTCCGATCGAGTGCAAGCGAATGCGCAATCTTAGACCTCGCGTTATGAAACTCAGAGGACAAATCTGTTTTTGGACCGGTCCGATCGGCGATCGAGTTTCAGGTCGAGTGCGGGTCATGATGTGCGAACTCCGCCTTGGAAAGTATTCGGTATAATGCTATTTTTACTGCCGAATTTCCGGCATATTACTTGAAAATGTGACAATTTGTTTTGGCTTTAATCCAAGAAGTATCGCCTCAGGTTATAAGCTTTCGATTGACATTTCACTCATGAAAATCCTTTCATTCGTCTAGGAGGAGTTTCCCCATAATGGCACCCTGGCACAGATAGGCTTTCCTCTTATGCAATATTCAAACCGGAGGACCTAGTTTGCGAAGCAACCGAGGCCGGAGGTTAAACATATAGCGTGCGCGATCCTGATCGCTAGACCGAGCGACAAATGCTTCTTTTTTGTTTGTTTGTTTATGTGTGTTTATGTTTGTGTGTGCGCGTGTGTGTGACAGCTCTACAGGCCAAACGCCTAGAGATATGGGTTTTGACAGAATTCTTCCTCATCAACCGAGGATGTGCTTTTTCAGAATGAAATTTCCAAATCGCCGACGGGAAAGGGAGGGGATGCAACTTTCACTGAAAATCGGAGCTTAGCTCTCATCTCGCAATCTCTTGGAAAAACGAGGAGACGAGTGTTGTCGCTATAATCGCAAGGGAACGGTGTCACCTCTCACCGTGATGCTTCCCCCCCCCCCCCTATTGCCGGAAATCCTGGGCCTTTAAGCGTCGACGATGAAAAAGGAGTGATATATTTTTCTTGAACTCTACTCGCATCCACCGCCTTCACTCCATTCACCGAACCGAAGATAACTACGGGTCTACGAGTTTCTTTAGCCAAAGGGGAATGCCTCCCTCAACAGGGTATGTCAAGTCGAAAGGTGAGAGTTTCACTTTGTGTCAGAGTATTATCCCGAAGGTGTGACAAATAAAGCACCATGAATGTCAATTAAAAAGGGAGAAAATATTGCCCTCAGGTAGCATGATAGGAACAATTACACTTATCACGTATATCCTTTCACCTCAAACAAATGAATCCCAACTTTTCTCCCTTTCGGAGAAAATAAGGATTTATGCCGAGCTGAAAACGGCGCGGAAAGCGTAAAGCGAAAACTAACACTTACCGTCAGCACAGAAAGGAAGCCTCTGGCCGGAGGCGGACTTCGTCGGCGGAAGGAGCGGAACTTCCGTTACAGGGTTTTAGCCATTCGGGCGGGTCTAGGCCGCTCTTTTTAGAATGTAATTCTAGTCCAACTATAACATGACTAGACCTTATGCCTTGCTTTAAAATATATATATCCGTGAAGCCTCAGCTGAAAGCATTCAAATCTGGTTTTCATTTCTTTTTCAATCAGTACAACGCATTGGAACTTCTGTTTAATCAGGCAGGTGAGATCAAGCTGAGTCCCGAGGCCGTGTTTGTGGTCGGTTACAGTCGTTCACTTGGAGAAATTGGGTGGCGACAATTCGTGTCTTCCTGTTTGCATCCAACACTCCTAAGTATATGCTGGAATCTGTCTGGAGGCATCCTTGTATATGTAAAAAACGCTTCTTTACCTATCAAACGCATTCCTTGCATCAGCGCGTGGTATTATCCGTGCTACTGCCATTGATAGATTGACCGCACACTCCATCTTCTCTTCAGGCTCTTGACTCATTTTGCAATTCCGATCGATGGATCAGCGGACCGACACGGACCGACACGGACTGACAAAAGGTTAAAACTGCTGGGATGTCGTGTCACTCAGTGATCACAATATTATTAAGAGCGACTTCAAGTCATACATCCCAAATAATCCCAAATAGCAACGAGCCATGAGAAATACTCAGAATATGTTACGTTTCACCTTACCTTTCAGATCATGTTGAAATTCTTCAGTGAGGAGTCCTCCAGCGATATTTATCACAAGGACTTGACTTTCCGCTGTCAACCTTTCAGCTCTTTTTTTTAGGACAAATGTTTTTCCGGTCCCTGGGCCTCCACATATGAAAATAATTTCTTCTTCACATTTCACTAGATTCCTCTGTTGGGGAGTAAGTATCAGCAACATCTTTTCCATTTGCTTCTCATGCGTAGCAAAGAGCTGAGTGTAGTTTCGAGGAAGGTCAACAAATGAGGCTGCAGAAACATATAGGTCAAAAATGTTCTTGAAGGTATTCATAACCTTGGGATCCGGGTTCCAGGCGTTTTCCAATACAATATTGCTTAGCCCCAGAAAGGTTTTGAAACTCTCAAGAGTACCGAGATCATCGGAGGTGAGAATCCTCTTCCGGCAATCGTCGCACATGATTATTTTTGCCAAATCCGACTTGGAAAGCAAAGGAAAGGCAGCAAAGCCTGCCAACTTCACATTTGAATTGAGAAATTCGCCGCACATGACCCTAAATAGTTTGATATCCTTCTGGACTTGCTCCAATGCTTTCCGGTGATACTTAAGGATCGTATTCCGGTTTACCTTTGCCTTCGCTCCCTTAATTTGAAAGAATATCCCAGCAATGTCGTTCCCAGATACTCCAACTCCAAAGACATCATGATCACCTGACTTCAGGTCATCCACCGTAACGCCAAAATCCCTGATTATTTTTTCCTTCTGTTGCTTATTGATTCCATTGAGCAAAGTGTTTGTGAAAACGTAATCACACACTGTGAGGGAAGGCACACCCTTCAACGCTTCTTTGACTTTATTGAACACCTTCGCAACTGAGAGCTGATCTGGCGGCATGTCCACATCTTCATCCCTCCGTGCTGTTTTATAAAGTCTCCGGAAGACTGGAGTCATCAATATGTATCCCTCAGGGAGGGAATAAGCTTTGGTTGCATCTGGGTAGTGTTGCTTCACATATTCTCCAGCAGCTTCCACCAGCGACCTTACATCATCAGCACCCATGTATATTTTGAGGTGCTTTCGAATATCCAAATTTCTTCTTCTTTCATAACTTTTCAATTTTCCTATTTCTGAAAACTCAAGGCAGTTCTTGCATATTGTTCCAGACCTCTGCAAAGACAGAAATTAATGATACCTTGTTAGTCTTGCAAGAACATTAGCGTCAACATGTTGAACCTTTTTCATGGATTTGTTTTCATTTGGAGACGTATGCAAATGTGCATAAACCATAATGAGCCTGGGAAATGTGTACGGGAAATTGCTTAATGGATGGAATTGCACCAAATCAAAATCGCTAAGTGGATTTCTTGGGAAACAGCAATTACCATTTGAGACAAGCAAAGTTTAGCTGAAATACAGTTTTCCTTCATTTTTTTTCATTTGAGAAAGTTTCGTTCACACTTTCCTTCGTCAATTACGATTTTCGCAGGGATAAACAGTCCGAATTTTTTGCATTCTATGTTTAGTCATTCCATTGACATGTTTTACTAATGTTTTTCCTGCAATCACACAATAAAATTAACGTTGCCATTTATAAACAGTGATATGTTGTTCTCTTTTTCTTCATCCTCCCCTCCTGCCCTTTCCAAGCAGTTCTGCGATACGTTTCATACCGTAGACGCTCTGCCTATCGCTTGAACTTCCTGGCATGGCAAAAGAGGACTACAGAAAACAAGACTACTTTCAATCGAGGAAAGATTAAGATTTACAACCAGTTCAGAACTGGTCGGGTTGATAGCAAGCAAACCAAAGGGGGTGGGTGGAGTGGCTCTGGTGTAGGCAATGATGGGAATGGAGGAAGACGTTCTTCGAAGACCCAAAAACTTTTGCAGTCAACACTGGCATTAATCAGAAACTTATTGAGGACCTTCACATAATTTTTCAAGTGATTGCATCAAGATATGATACCAACACTGCATTCTTTCAGGGTTACTGCTCAGAATCTTGCTCTTTCAGCTTGAAGCTTCATGTTTGGTATTCCTTCATTGTCTCTTCATAGCGTCATTTCCATGGAAGTAATCGGAAACGTTCTCCAACCAATAGGAATGTACTCGGAAGGTCAAAAAGCCAGACGTAAAGATAAATCCTGCTAGCTACAGCACTCTAGGAACATTTTCAAAATGCATTCAATCACTGATCAACTGAGCTTCTGGTACGTCACAAGTGATGCCGTGATAGCTTTCTTTTTCAAATGAAAAATGAAGCGAAAGTCTTCAGCACTGCAAATGTTGTTTCTCCTTCGTCATTCTTTGAACTGAATCAGCAACTGAGTCCAATCCTAATTATTATTGTGATGAAAGCTCTCCAGAGCACTAGTTGAAATTTCATATTCCAGAGTTTGCAGATTCTCATAAGTAACATTGAAATAGATAAACATACCATCATTGAATAGTTCAAATCAAAGTCCAACCGGAAGATACACAAAAATTAGGGAACAATAAAAAAAAGAACTCCAATGACTTATTTACTATATGGTATCGTATTGAGATGTTAATAGTCTATATGCAATAGCACCTCACATTTCCTTCATTTGAAACAAAGAAATATGATTTTGGCATTTTGCCTATTTTTTTCATACTTCTGAACCAATTTGCACTGGTGCAATTTCTACGCCACGTCATTTCCATTCACCATTAATAAATGAAAGTTTCTATGTGTACAAAATCGGCCAACGGGAATAGTCGTTCAAAACGCGAGAAAGACCTAGGCTATCTAGGCACGTCTCTGCATCGTGTGGAGATGGGAGGTGCGCAAAGTGTAGGGTTTATTGATGAAGTGTTTTGGCCTGCAGTCCTGTCCACACTGTCACGAACAGGAGATTCCACCTTACGTCCACTGTGACGTCCGAAAGGGAATTGGCTGGTTTAGTTGGTGACTAATATCACGACACATGCTGAACTCTGGACGTGTACATTGAGTCGAGATGAATTGAGGAGTTCTCTTTAAGGACGTAATTGCCCATACGCCCTTTTTCCATATCCGTGCCCATATGCTGCTTGAGGTGACTTGTCATAGGATAGGGTAGTCAGCAGGAAGGTAAAATGCGTATTCAGCAAAAAGAGAAGCAGATTCACCTATGGCTTCAATATATAACAGGCCAACTTCCTGACAATTTCAATATGTCTGCCTCCATGAATATTATATTAGCATCTGCATCACTGAAAGATTTTGGTGGAATAAATTCATTCTTTCGAGCTGAAAGTGAAAATGAGGAAGTAGCCAGACAGGAGAAAACAGGAAGTATGTGCCACAGTCATTCAAGACTCTGAAAGAAAACGAGAAGTTAGGGAAATCCATGAAACTGTTGGATATTCTGATGATGAAGATATTAACAATGGTTACTGATGAGTACTTGGTGAATGAAACTTGTCTTGAATATTCACCCTTCTATTGTCATTCCTTGAATGAGAGTTGAGAGTATTGAAACTTTTAGATGAATTTCTTGCTCAAGTATGATATTTAACTGTAATGAAGTGGTGAAAGACTGAAATAGTTCCAGCAATACGGATAAGGAAAAAGGGCGTATATGCAATTTCAAGCAAGACTTTATGCCTGTAACTTAGCAATGCAGGATGAAGTAATTCGTCAAAACCCCAAGTTCAATTGGAAAAAGGTCTAAGATTCCACTTGACTGCAAACTGATCTTTGATCAGCTGCAGATAAGCTGCGGCGGGTTTTTGCCACTCATCCCGAATTGCATATTCTGCCCCTTTCCAGAAAACTCCTGAAGTAAACCCCTGTTCCTTTCACAGCTGTAGAAAAAATGAATGAGAGACTATTGTACTATACCAAGTATAGTTCCATCAGGGTGTGTTATGTTTATAGCGTTTCGGCACGTATCTGAGGTTGTGTCCATTGGGTTAATTATTGACAACGACAAATTTGCAAAATTGCTCAAAATCATTATAGGACTCCGTACACCATGCCAATCATAAGCGATAGCCTTCATTCACTGTTGCTGTTGCTCCACAACAATGGACGCCCACTCACCACTTGACAAGCGATGGACACGACTGATAAATAGTTATGGGAGACTCATATGCCTAACTCACAGGCTGCATCTATCGCCTCGAGATTTTCACCTGTTTCTGCCTCTCAGAGAGTACCTAGCGTTACCATGGTGATGAAGGGTTTGACGTTAGTGTCCAGGAAGGGCTGAGAGAACAAAGAAATGATATCCGTACTGAAGGCCGCAGGTCATTGGTGCATCATGGAACAATTTCCTTGCCCAAGAGGAGGACGTGTTCATAAATGCAGTGTCTTTTGGAAGGTGGGCGTCAATTTCCTTAAAGTTGCCGTGAAAGGTCAAAAAACCGTTCTTTGACCCTAGTATAGCTGAAGCTACAGAATATGCCATGCCAAATACAGCATCAAACGATAATGCAATCACTGTGTAACACAGAACTCTAAATTCGCACATTTTCCAGTTATTTCAAACCACTAATCCTCCACTTCACAACTGTGTCATGTTTTTCTTCCTGAAGATATCGAGAAGAAGCAAATAATAAGCTCAGTCCATGGCAAAAAATTACCTGTCATTCCTCATGCAATATTGCACTAAAGGTTCACAATTTTGATGGTACGGGATGAGGGAAAACAGTGGTAGGACTGTCATGCAACTTTGGATTGCAAGTTAACCCCCCCCCCCTTACGATATGGTCCCCCATAGGTACAAACTATTCGGTATTTCATTCTTCAAACTGGAGGTGTAATTAAATTGAACGTCCTCAATTCATATTCAGAAGAAATTAGAGAAATATTGACATATTACCACTGCAGAATTTATTCCGGTCATTGAGGTATCCCCCACATCTGGAACGACATTTGAGGAAGCTTGAGCCATATCAGTTGTTGCCCGGTGCTCCTTCCATTCATGCCTCCCTGAAAACACGTGCGGGAATAATAATATCGTTATACATTCCAGAATCGCATTCCAAAAGGAATGAGTCATGAACATGCCTTGGTACACCTAACAAACACTTCCTGCAGAGGTCTCTGTGTAACAGGCTAAGAAATTCCTCCGGACTAAGCAAAATTTATTCATATGGAATGTTTCACTTCCAAACTCACGAATTGGGTTAACCAGTTTCTCACTCAGTTCACTCATAAGCCCAATCATGTTTGTGCTCTCTACCGATTTAATCAATTAATCACAGTAGGTATTTTGCATCACGCATCACAGGAGTCCACTGCACTAAGGTGTTCATTAATTTGCTACAACAGGATAGCTCTCGGAATGGTGAATAACGCAATGACAATGAAAAAGGAAGGGGAGGGAGGAGAAGTGTGGGCAATGAAAGACTGTCAGAGGTGCCTGGACAACGATGGTACCCCTAACGCCGGATAGCTTCTCGCTTGTCTTATCGAAGATTAACTTGCTATCCTCTTGAGCGGAACTCACGGGATGGGCCGCTCTCTCCCTCACTGTGATCGGACATGGACAAGGCTAAACATCTTATTGCATCTGACTTTATCTAAAGATTGTTATTCTTGCTCACGGGACAGGAATCTGCTGTTTTCCCAATATACTCCTTTTTATGAGACTTCATTCCTTCTATGGCATTGGAGATCCTACGAGAGGGTTTGATGAATTTCATTACATAATAAAGAACCTGGGAAGCTCTCAATGGGTATGGTCTCGTTCTTGATGAGGCATAAGCTAAGAACTTGCTGATCTATTTCACCATATTTGTTGTAAAAAAATTACCTTAGCCAGGTGTATTTTAGTGGCTATTGCGATGAGTATTTTAAACACATTTTTCTATCTTCCTCTCTCCAGGCGAGGTTTCCAGCTGCTTTCTAAAGTAACAGTCCTTTGAAAGGAGAATGGAAGGAGATCGGAAGAATGCTGAAATACAAAATGAAAATCCCTAAATGAAATATCCACTCCCAGTGCGATAAGAATGAGTCAGAGAAACACTATTTCTTTATCTTTGATATCAGGAAGGAGGATACCAACTGAAGATTGTTTTTTTCCCACGCCAAAAACCATAGTGCACATTCGATTCGTCTGATTACGATCTTGAGCCACAGTGGGTCAAAACAGGGAAAAGCATGACTGACCTTCAAGGCTTCAACATTTCAATGAATTTTGTTGGGTTTTTTCAAATATATATTAGTACTGTAGTAAAGAACTTTCCAATGATAACTATATACAAGGTCAATGCTTTCCAAATCCGGAATTATTATTGCGTCTGCAGGTTAAGTTCTGTAAAACATTTAGACCTCTGAAGATTATTTTTGGCAAAATATATCCAATTGTGCTGCTTTGACATGAATCAGCAGCAGCTTGTGCTGCAAAGATGTGACAGAGGTCTGCCAGGTATGCAGAGTTTGTAGCTTGGAGGAGCGACTAGGGGAGCTATCGGGAAGGCTCATTAGCGTGGAGGAGGAGATAAGAGGGATCAGGAAGGAGGTGGGCGAGGTACAGAGGGATGATTTAGTGGCGAGGCTAGTTAGGGTGGAGGAGGCACTCCGGGGGTTCCCCAGCCTTCCGGACTTTACTGGGAGGGTGGCCCTTTCGTCCTTTGACAGCGCGTCGAGTGCCGACTCCCAGGTGGCTAGTAATTGGGCTCAGGTCGTAAAAGGGGCGAAGTCTCAGGTCGTAAAGGGGGCGAAGGTTAAGCGATCCCAGGAGGCAGTCATTAAGACCGAAAACAAGTTTCTCGGGTTGAGGGAGGTCAGCTTGGATGAGGGAACGGAGGGCGGGGTGGGAACAGGTGTGAGGTCGGCAGGACAAGCTCAGGCCGTGTTGAAAGGGAGAGGGAAAACTCGGGCCCTTGTAATCGTCGGTGACTCGAACGTCAGGCGTCTTGAGGGAGCGATGGAAAAAGATTCAGGAGCTCAGGTTTCTTTCAGTCAGTTTCCCGGTGCACAGTGGTACGAAAGTCGGAAATTATTGGACAAAATTCATATTTTGAAAATGGAGGAAGAAATAATATTTTGTCACAAAAAGTTACGGATTGAAGTCCTTGTCCGGCATCGCGATTTCTAAAGGCCTTCCTCTGGTCCTTTATTAGCCTTTACGTGGTGCAAAGGTCAATGATTGGAACTTTTGTTAAAATATGGAAACTTGATGCGAAATTGTGACAAAAGTTTGTCATGTAATACGACTGTTTTTGTCGCTGTTTTTTCATCAAGTACGATCTGAAGGTTTTCCCTGAAGGCGAGTCTTGGTGTATATGCATAACTCATGTTATTTATTATATTCTGTGTAGTCGCTGAACTACTTCTAATGAAAAGGTAAATTTATCGAGGGAATTTGAAATACTTTTCAAGATTTCTCAGGAAATTCCTTATAGGCCAATGAGTATCTATTAATCAAGAATAAAATCCAGCCTCTAATTTCCTGTGCCCTGCTGCGCCTGAAGTGAGTGAATATTTTTTTTGTTTCATCGGTCTAAAGAATAGCAAATTTCCTTTTCCATAAAATTTACTTGGGTGGGTGAAAATTGTTACTGTAATTTCGGCGGCCTGTATTCGGCATTCTGTGTAACAAGTTTCACCCACCCATCTACAAATCACCAGCCACGGTGGGGCTAGAGCAGGGATATGCAATCCTAGACCTGTGGAGCTGCTTCTTGCTGCCCAGTAATGGGTAATGGAATAACAAATAAAATAAGTTCCTTAGTGGTCCAAGGCCCATCACAACTTTGATCATCACTCTGCAACTATAAATAAACAGTTTGTCCTTTCACCTCTTTCCCCTAATTATTGCTCACGCTGACGCTGGTGGAAATGGCCCGATGAAGGAAGTTCTCATATCCACGACCCATGGAGCTGCTTCTTGCTGCCCAGTAATGGGCAATGGAATAACAAATAAAATAAGTTCCTTAGTGGCCCAAGGCCCATCACAACTTCGATCATCATTCAGTAACTATAAATAAATAGTTTGTCCTTTCACCTCTTTACCCTAATTATTGCTCACGCTGACGCTGGTGGAAATGGCCCGAAGAAGGAAGCTCTCAATGAAAAGGGCGTTGGAATTTCCTGAGAGCGGGGGAAAGGTGAGGGTCGTCTGTCAATAACCCAATTCAGGCGCGACCCAGGAAATTCCCGTGAATTAATGGTGTCTGAACGGCACAGCCAGCCGCTGAAACCTGGCAAAAACTGGACCAGCGAATAGGTGGGTTTTTTTTCCCAGGAGGCTGGAAAACTAGTCATGGCTGAACACCCCTTTCATGCATTCCCAGGTTCTCTCTTATTTTCAACTTTTCGGAGTGAGCAAGTACATATTTTATGATGGCGGTCGTATGAAATGATGACATTCAACACTTAATTTAAATTTGGAATGAAGAGCAAATTCGCAATATATTTGATGGGGCAATGCGTAACGTCAAATTGATATGTGAAATAAAAAGTGTACCAAATGATATCTGCTCGACTACAAATCAGTGCAACCTCATGCCTTAATATGCCATAAGGGCACAAGAGGGGAGTCTTTTCTTTCGCATTCTATGACTCGCGTGAAGAGTCTGAAGTTTTTATGTGGCCCACTGCCAATAAAGGTTGCACAGCCCTAGGCTGAAGAATAGGTATTTAACACTAAGTATCCTTCCAATACAGCAAGCATTATTTTCCCCAAACCTGGCGGCATTACGAGGATTTCTCGTATTAATCTCAGAAATAAATAAGCAGGTTTCTATTTTTTTAAGGGTGACTGACTACAGTGGCGATGATGTCATGTTGACTCAGTGGTGACTCTCATGTTGCTGAGTGGTGCCTGAGGCCTGTTCGTCCTCGCCCCGCCGCCCGGAGCGAGAAGGGGGAACGAGAGTGAAGCGGATTAACGGAGCATTGCTCTGGGGCAGGTGTGAATATGACCCGTTTCTTTTCCTTGCCCCATAGCCGCCTCAAGACAGTGGAGTCATAACCCCCCCCCCCCCGTACACAAGGCAATTTTTGTTTCACCAGCGTCGCGAGAGCGTCGCTCCACATGATATTGCTCCGTGTGCGGGGGTGCTGCGATGATCGCGCGACCATCGCCAAGATCAAGCACCTGAGCTCAATTTTTCGGCGATAAATATTGCCGTCAGGGCAGGATTAAGAAGTTGCGAGGCCCGTGGCAACAGGCCCCAATGGCATTTTGTGAGGGATGAGGGCGACGGGGAGGTTTTTAGACCGGGATATAGTCGATATCCTGAACTCTTGTCCAGCGGCATCTTCTGCCTCATGAAGCACCATCATAAAAACGGATTAGCGCTTGCCAACTGTGTTGACTGAAGGAGGCCCGGTTTTATTGCCATCTAAAGGAATATAGTCGACGCCCTGTATGCTTGTGCATACGGCATTTGTCCGGCCGAAGGAGAGCCAGTTTGCGTCTGTCAACACCATGGGGACCCTAAATTTTATTGTTGTGGAAAATAAGACGAGGGAAGCGCTTATGGCCTGTAAACGTATTTTTGGGTGGAACGACACGGAATGTCAGGATGCTGTGTAACAGGATCGTCTGTCAACACCATGGGGACCCTAAATTTTATTATTGTGGAAAATAAGACGAGGGAAGCGCTTATGGCCTGTAAACGTATTTTTGGGTGGAACGACACGGAATGTCAGGATGCTGTGTAACAGGACAGGATGGCGAAGCATAACTGTGGCAAGGGAAACCATGCAATAAAATTATATCGGGTAATCTGAAACATAAAACATGCCCTGAAAACCGAATGAAAAGACTCTTTCTTAAGGATGGTGTGTAACAGGACAGGATGGCGAAGCATAACTGTGGCAAGGGAAACCATGCAATAAAATTATATCGCGTAATCTGAAACATAAAACATGCCCTGAAACCCGAATGAAAAGACTCTTTCTTAAGGATGGGTTGCGTGAATTCGATACCCCGCCTTCTCTTATCTATATACATAATACATTAGATGCAAATCTGGCTATGTGTCAGTGTGTCATTCCCGAAACTCCTGTTAGAGGGGTAAATATGTTTTCAGGAGTGAGATTTGAATGTGGTGTTGCTCTCAAAATACCCTATGAAGGTTTACTCTATTCTGCGGTGCTACCTACTGAATGCTCGAGAAAGAGAGACGTTCCAGTCAATGATCGGGTGAAAGAGCAGAACAGCATGTAAAAAATGTTGCTTCGCCGGCTGCTTCCAGGGACCATGAAACTGAGAGCAGAAAGGCATGCATTAAATATTTTGTTTCCACTTATTTCACTCCGTACGTGCACGGACTTTTACACTTACGAAAAATAACGAGAAACTGGGGAAACGTCATTGCAAAGTCGAGATGGTATGGGGTGGATATGTGTTATTCACTGGTCATAAAGTTCCTGCATGCAATACTCTGCCAATTGTCAACATCAGGATGTAAATAATCCTAAGTCGCGCCGTTACCCTTAGAGCCTTTGTGTGGCCGCCGCAAGCACAATAATCAGTGTGTCGACTAGTCTGCATCCTGAATCCTTGTGCAGGGGAGGACCACCATGTAACGGTCACTTGTCAATTCAGATGATTGTAAGACTCCATATTTTATGACCCTTCAAAGAAGAAAGGAGCTGATAAGGAGAGGAGTATGGGGAGGTCGGGGGAAGGCGAAAGTTGGTTCTCACGCCCCTCAGTCAGCTCATCCAAGGGAAAACGACATTGACATAATGGGACTTTGTTGGGAAGGGGTTACCGGAATGAAGACTGCACCTTTTTTTAATTATCGTTTACGCACTTTCAACCCTTTCATTCCACGTA
>CAJPEV010000582.1:0-53368 GCA_905338385.1 Darwinula stevensoni | reverse complement strand
GCTGCAAGGGTCGCACATCCGAGCTGTTTACAGGTCGAGTTACGGGAATATCCATGAATCTCTTCCAAAAGGATGCAAGACCATTACCTTCAGGAGCGTATTTAATGAGATCGTACTTGGATTGTTGCGAGAAAAGTTTAAATAGTCTTTTAAGGAAATCTTCTTCATAACCATTATCCAGGAGCCTCTGGTGTAAGAGCCAGCTGTTAAAGAGGAAGCTGTCCGCCTCAGAGCAAATATCGGCATATCTTTTTAACTGAGATGCGACGACGTTTTTAATAATATGCCTGGGGATATTGCTACTTGCATTCGGCAGACTCAGGAATCCGAATTCGAAATCTCTCCTTTTGTCATAAATGCTGGTAGTGAAGCGTCTTTTTGAATCATTAACAGCGATATTTATGTCTAAGTAATGGGCGGATTTGAACGGGGACGAGACCGTTTCTTCCAATTCCATGCAGTCTGGGTAAATGCGCTCGATTTCGGCCTGTATTATGGAATTATTAATCGCCACGAGGTCGTCAATGTACCTGTAGGTGAATCGGTAATCATCTGGAAAGGACGTCTCGTTCATGTGCCTAGCCTCATAATAAAATAGGAAGAGATTTGCCATGTTGGTTGAGTAGTTGCTTCCCATGGGAATACCAATCTTTTGCCTAAAAATATTGTCCCCTATTGGAAACCATGCAATAAAATGATATCGCATAATCTGAAACATAAAACATGCCCTGAAAACCGAATGAAAACACTCTTTCCTAAGGATGGGTTGCGTGAATTCGATATCCCACCATCTCTTATCTATATACGTAATACATTAGATGCAAATCTGTCTGTGTCAGTGTGTCATTCCCGAAACTCCTGTGAATGTTTCCAGGAGTGAGATTTGAATGTGGTGTTGCTTTCAAAATGCCTTATGAAGGTTTACACTATTCTGTGGTGCTACCTACAGAATGCTCGAGAAAGAGAGACGTTCCAGTCAGTGATCGGGTGAAAGAGCAGAACAGCATGTAAAAAATGTTGCTTCGCCGGCTGCTTCCAGGGACCATGAAACTGACAGAGAGAGTAGAAAGGCATGCATCAAATACTTTGTTTCCACTTATTTCACTCCGTACGTGCACGGGCTTTTACACTTATGCAAAATAACGAGAAACGGGAAACGTCATTGCAAAGTCGAGAAGGTTTGGGGTGGATATGTGTTATTCACTGGTCATAAAGTTCCTGCATGCAATACTCTGCCAATTGTCAACATCAGGATGTAAATAATCCTCAGTCGCGCCGTTACCCTTAGAGCCTTTGTGTGGCCGCCACAAGCACAATAATCAGTGTGTCGACTAGTCTGCATCCTGAATCCTTGTGCAGGGGAGGACCACCATGTAACGGTCACTTGTCAATTCAGATGATTGTAAGACTCCATATTTTATGACCCTTCAAAGAAGAAAGGAGCTGATAAGGAGAGGGGTATGGGGAGGTCGGGGGAAGGCGAAAGTTGGTTCTCACGCCCCTCATCCAAGTCAGCTCATCCAAGGGAAAACGACATGGACATAATGAGACTTTGTTGGGAAGGGGTTACCGGAATGAGGACTGCACCTTTTTTTAATTATCGTTTACGCACTTTCAACCCTTTCATTCCACGTATGCTTTTTGCGTTAGAGTAAACTGCTAGCTATTGGTGGCTTCTTCCCTTCGCATATTTTATAGACAATCCTCCGAAAGAAAGGCGGTCTTATGAAAAACTCCACTCGAAAAGACAGAATTGACAAAAGCGGAAGAGAGCCACCCAAGGCGAAAACGCGAAAAGTCACCAAGAAAATGTCAAGTAGGTTGTCAAGCGAAACAGTGACAGGAGGGCCTCTTCATACCTGTTTCCTGGATAGTCCTAATTGGCCCATTCTTCTTTAAAATTTGAAGTTTATTTCAATGCATTGCTTCAGCTTTGCATAGTTTTTCTGTGGTTTTCATCCCACCCGAGATGAAAACCTCTTCCCGTTTCTACCAAGTCTGGGGTTCCTTGGTGGGATTTTTCCGAACCCCAGAAAAACATCAGGTTTTCCCGATCGCTTCATCTTTGTTCCTGCTTTCTTCAAAGTCCCGAAAACGCGTGCTTGATAATTTTCGGTGCGGTATTCCGGTGGATTCAGAACATTTTTGTTGTTTCCTTCACGTCCTTTCCATGTTTCTTTTCACAATAGGAAAGCACTCAGCGCCCGTTTCGCCATAGAATATAAGTATACCATCGGTCTGTCGAAGAGCTTCACTCACTTGATCTGGTATACAGCTTCTTTCTGGTACTTGCTTGTGTAAGTACTAGCTTGTCCTTCGCTTTCTTTGCTCTCCCAGGCGGTTTTATCCCTGAGTATCATAGTTGATTTCAGTGTTCGCGGTCATCGAAACTTAAAAACAAGCTCTATCGAAAAACTACCACAACCTGTCCGTTTCCCATGGGATTTTTAAATTGGAGGCAAGGATACATACAGCCCTTCAAGCTGAAGTCAAAATCATTTCTCTCACCCCCTCCTTCTCTTCCCTCCATTCCTATATTCCCCCTCCCCCTCAAACCCATACTTCGTCACAGAAGTGGCTGCTCACGAGAATTCCTCAGGATATGTAATTGGTTTACATTAACAAAGAGAGAAGGCAAATCACGTCAAATCTATTCAAATCAGCCTGTTAGGAAGCAATTGTCATTTTTTTAGAACTGTCACGATAGCTGTTTGGAAACATCGATGTTCTATGAATTCAACTATAGATTGTGAATCGGCGCATCGCTGGTAGGGGGAGCGAGGGTTACCAGTGCGTTCAGTCATCTCTGTCTCGCCCACGCAGAGGTGTAACTTCCGTCATTTATCCTCATCACCCCTTTAAGCAGACGTGCATGAATTTCTTATGCAAATGGAGCCATGGTAGTAAAGTATCAGTGTAGAGATGGAAATTTCGTACGGATTTCAGGTTTTTCTCCTAAAGTTATTTTTCACTTTTGTTCCTGTCTCCCTATCATTTTGACGTAACTCATGTCCTCGTAATTTTGCACGTCTAGGTTCTGACATCACGCTGGGGCGTATCCACCAATGAGCGTACAGGATGATTTATTTCTCTCTGTTCCCAGGCAGAAACACAATACCAAGACTGCGCTCTTTCCAGTTTTTCTTCATCCAGCACGATGACCACAGTGTCTTGCTCTGCCATGGAGAAAAGCAACACCGCCACTGCCAGCGGAAACGGTCCTTTCAAGGACCGCAACGGCCCTTCTCAGGGCCACAACGACCCTTCTAAGGGCCACGACGTTTCACATCGTCAAATGTGCAACCAGAACTTTACCATGAATCAAGTAAGTTCAAATGGTTATTTTTCTGTCATTAATTTATGCACATTTCATGTTACGTCTCAATCGAATTACTTCAAAATTGACTCTTTCAACTGTCTACTTGTTTCGAGGAAGCAAATATGTTATTTTTTTTGGAATGCATGCAGTTAGCAACCTAAATAAATGGAACAAGAGAGGACGGAACGGTAAAATTTAGTGAACTGTTATCCGATCAATATGCATGACCCTTCCATTTCTTTGTAAATTTACGTCTTTTGTGTGTTATGAACAACTTCATTAGCAGCAACTCACTGGATTAAACCTCGGAAAATGTAGTCAATACAGCCGCAGACTGAAGAGTGACTGTGGATCTGATAACTCATCTAAAGGTGACTTTAATGCAAAATAGGACGCGACTCTGATAAAACAAAATTAATAATTTTTTTTAGAAAATAAGGAAACATGTATGAGGGGACAGCTTTAGGAATTTCGATGTATGCTAAAAATTTCACTGCATCCGTGCATTAATATTTGCACGAAAACATATGCATTTACGTATAGTTCCAATCGAGCTTATCCCTTGAAAGAATGCCTTCTTGATTTGACAAATACTCAGATTCGAACCATTTGCATCTGATTTCCAGTATGATATGAACTCCGATTGAATTAGTTCAAAATAATTTACGATTATTTTCAGTGTGCGAAGTCTTTGAAATGAGTAAAAAAAAGTACGTTTACCTTTTCCCATCTGGAGAATTTGTGTAACTGATGATCACCAAGAATGATCACCAAGAATCACCAATCAATCACCAAGAAAGAAGAAACTGATGCTTGTAAGCGTCTCACGATGAAAACCAACAGAGGCCTTGTCCTGCCATCCGAAGAGTGAGACCGCATCAGAATCCTTGCAACCCCAGGCAGCAATCATTCTAATCCCTCGATATCGGCTGCGGATGGACCACGATCCACTGGTCATCCGAACGATATATGCAGATTATATCCTCATCCAACGCCTTCCGGACGTACTCCGGAAATTTTTCTAGCATGACATTTGATTGTAGGTAAAGGTATTTCATACTTCAAATAGAAATGCTTCTCATGATATTATGAACACCCTATGGATACGTTTAAGAAACGTTGCATGTTTTTTTCCCCACTTTAGGTCGCTTTAGTTCGCACATGTAGCGTGTGTTAGCTTAGATATCCTCTTACTCCCAAGGTCTCTAGACGCGGCCGCACGATCGCATACAATCCCCTTAATGGACCGCTAAAACTATATTTCACTTTTTAGGGCAATATCACCTGAAATTACCCTATGGGGGGTGCACATTTCGCGAAAGTAGCTGCAGTAGGGTAGGAGTTCGACCCAAAGCGCTGAGATTTCTTCAATAAAAATTATTTTTCCGTGCAAAGCAACGAAATCATTCCTATCATCAACGGAAGGAAACAAATGCCCAGTTCTTGATCATGACTCGTTTCCAAGACTTTATCACAGCGCATAAACACGCCATATTCAGATCAGCATATGTGCCTTTTTCCCAGTCAGGAAAATTCTTTGTTCCTAAGGCATACAAAATGCCGTGTTATTTAAACCAAGCAAAGGAGTTGCTGACCTCCATGCATGCCTATGCTTCACCTTAAGAATGATATATGGGTGGGTCCCAACAGTGCTAATCTAAACCTCCTCGATCTCGTGCTCGTGTCACCTGGGGGGAGAAGCCCTTCGCCCCAATACTTCGTAGCGACGCGAAAATCTTTGTGCGGATAGCAACGTTACAACACTTCTGTTGACCACGTCGAGCCAAAACTCAAATGTCTCGGGATGGGCACGAGGGGGCAGATGGAGCTTGTCTTGTGATTCCATCCCAGACATTTGGAAGACTTGTCACCACGAATGTGAGGGATTTCCCTTATTCAAACGAAAACTGAAAAAACACTGTTTACTCGTGTGGTATCTCTTTTATGTTCATTTCGTCCGAGTTCATCAGCTTGTACAATGACGAAAGCAATCAATTTATAATATACTGTTTTTTTTTTGCTGAAAAATTCGGTTTATCCCACCGTATACCACAAATTTTGAACGAATCCTCTCGATCTTTGCTCAGAGTCCTTGGTGAAGATGATATGTCGCTCCAATAGTTCCATCTATTGACAGAGGCGTTCATATTAAGTTTCCATTCTCCAAGTGTCTCGAGCCTCTTGGACAATTGCTCCAGCTTCACCTGACTCTGGCCATGCATCCTCAATGGACCATTTTGGGACTAAAGCCCCGACATGAGGCAAGATGAATGTAAAAGGAATTCGCAAGTCTTGAAAACTTTGTAGGAAAACAGTTAAGTGGAAATAGCAGCAGTATGTGCATAGTCTTCTTTGCTTAAAATCATTTTTCCTTTTTGAATACCCAAAATCTGGGATCATCGAAGGAAGGCAACAAACGCCCTGCTCTTAAGCGAGAGCTGTTCAATAGCCTTGGTCATTGCGCAAAAACATGCCATGCCTCAGTTGCGCATATTCCTGCATTTGTCGATCAAAAAGGAATTGCACTTTGAAACTTGGGAAATCCCTGTGCATCAATGGCATGAGGAAGACGATATTGCTGAAGCCAAGAATGGGAGTTGCCTACATTTAAAAGTATTTTTGCTTGAAACAATAATAGTACTTTGCTGATTCTCGTGACAATTGTGAAAATTTTCTGCACTAAAAAGTACTTTCTTTGTTCTATACTTTCAGGTATCCCACCATAAGGAGCCAAGCATTTTCCCTTGGAAACATGCAGGAACGGACACTCATGGTATATTTGATGCCAACCTCGGAGCCATGAGAGGTGTCTTCACTGAACTTGTGGCCCTCCCGGAGAGATCAGGAGATGCAACACTTTCCGGAGAGACACAGGTCTGAGATGGTCATCATGTTTTGTTTTCGGGTGCGGTAAAACTGCCAAATCCTTATTTGTGTAATATTCAGCTGCATCTTAAATTAATTAGGTATGCAATCCGTATTGATGATAGCATGTCGAAACAATGCTCTATGCTGTACTTGAACGTTCGCTATACTTCGTGGGTATGATATCCATTAATAAAGATTGATGAAGCAGTATGCTTCTGAGAGCCCATAGTGCCCAATATGTTTGTACTCTAATAATTTATCCTTAAAGTCCAATATCCTCATCACCAATTACTTAAGATGTTTAATGTTGGGGTGAATTTGAGAGAAAAGAATAAAAGTAAGACGTGTTAAAATAATTAGACTGCCCAGATCTGCAATATTCAATATTTAAATATTCAGCTGCTGGCAGTATTTCATGCTGCAACTGTTATGGGATTTTCTTGTGTTTAATTGGTATCTTTCTCTTCTTGCCCGCAGGTGTTCTTTTGCCATCGCAAGCTAGACCGTTCGACATGCGAGGAAGGTCTCCAAGGCAGGCACTGGGCTCTCCTGTTCCGCTTCAAAGGCGGTACTCAGGCAGTGTACGAGGGAATCAAATCGGCCGGGGGTCGACTCATCCCTTCATTCAGGCAGGACTTGGAGGATGCCTTCGAATGGGAGATAGTGGAAATTGCCCAAATGCAGTTGTCTCCGCAAGCAGTGCAAGATGCCGCCGCTGGCATCAACTGTGATGGGAGAACCAACCACGCGGGGATGGGCAATTGCCAGTTGTGGGTCTTGATGTTGGTACATGGACTTAACATAAACTGGGACGAACGACCCAGTCTTGTCAAGTTTCGTGATTTGCTCAATATGAGAAGCCTGCCATCAGGTTGGATCTATGGTCATTACGGCCAGTCACGGCCAATTTCCGATTCCTTCTCCTCCAAATTCAGACTTTGAGCATGGTGCTTTTTCCATTTGTTCAATGCTCATGCTTTCACCGGATTCGTCTCTCTGTCGCTTTCGCTGATTTATCTGTGATTTGTTGTACCTTTCCTGAGTCAGTATCATGTGCCATGAATGAAACATCGCTTTTGATTTTGTTCTAGAAATTCACCCAATCATCAACCATGATGCATGTACAAATTTATATGGCCATACAATACATCTGTATTATTGTTGATTGCAATTGCAAATATCCCTGTTCCTTGTTAAAGCATATGCCACGATTCCTGAGAACGAAAAACATCGACCAAGAATTCCAGAGGTTGCAGTATCAAAAGGACATTAGGGTCTCTCCAAGTCAAGTGGTCTTGACTTGGAGAGACCCTAATGTCTTGGAGTTTTGCCGGAAATTTTCCTAAATAAACAAGTACGAGGGGGCTTCAAAAAGTTCGTGGAAAATGTGTAGCTTGAAAAGAATACATGCGTGGATTTCAATCTCTTTGCACAAAAAGAAACTCTTACTAACGCGTTATAACATGCCTGTGCAGGAGCCGACTTTAGGCATTAGGAAGGAGAAGACGTCAGTTTGAAGAAAGCCCCCATTAGAGCAACATGAATTCTGCTAAAGTCGAAGCAAAACAAACATCAAATTCATGGTGAAGCTTGGGTGGAAGAATGGTGAAATCATTGATGTTTTAGGAAAATTTTATGGGGACAATGCCCCGAAGAAATCGGCAGTTTACAAATGGATAACTTTCAAAGCAAAAGCGGACCGGTCAAGAGCAAAGGTCACGGCAACAATTTTTTGGGATTCTCAAGGCATTTTGCTTGTTGACTTTTTGGAGGGCCAAAGAACTATAACATCTGCTAATTATGAGAGTGTCTTGAGAAAGTTGCCAGAGAAAGTCTTGAGAAAGTTGACAAAAGCTTCATCAGAAAAACGCCCAGGAAAGCTTCACCAGAGAGTCCTTTTCCATCACGACAATGCACCTGCTCATTCCTCTCATCAAACGAGGGCAGTTTTGCGAGAGTTTCGATGGGAAATCATTAGCCATCCACCATAGAGTCCTGATTTGGCTCCTTCTGACTTCTTTTTCTTTCCTAATCTTAAAAAATCTTAAAAGGCATCCATTTTTCTTCAGTTGATGATGCAAAAAAGACTGCATTTACATAGTTAAAGTCCCAGGACCCCCAGTTCTTTCGGGATGGACTAAATGGCTGGTATCATCTCTTACAAAAGTGTCTTGAACTTGATGGAGCTCATGGTGAGAAATAAAGTTCATATCTTTTAATGTTATTTTTTAATGTCATTTTCCCACGAACTTTTTGAAGCCCCCTCGTATTACTTTCGCTACAAAAGTTCATCATCCCTTTTCCCAGAATGCATGAATAAAACAGAACATTAAATTGAAAAATGAAAGAATTTGTGGCTATTTTGATGTTATTCATAACATTCTCATGATACTAAAAAATGCAATGAGAATGCAAATCCAGAATGCAAATCCAGAGAGACTGGATTAGACGAATGGAGCAGATGCCAGCATGTGTTTTCCCTGCCTACTCCTGGAATTTCAAAACAGCTCAGATGCGGAGAAGATGTCAATTGTTCACATTTGAATCATATCTTTAAAATAAAATGTCAAGAAATGTACAGAAGTCCTGTTTCAAAATACATTTGCAGAACTTGTCACATCCGGCACTGTCACAAAATAGGCTTATTTACTGTTTCAAGCGTTGGAATCTTTGGATGACTTACACTAATGCATTCATTCGATCTCTGGAATGAACGGGAAACTAAATTCTTAGGGTCCGCTCGATAGATATATATGCACATTAGAGCAAGTGACTTTAACTTGAGGGTTCACGATGTCACGGCTGACTCTGCGCATTTCTCTTCTTTGCACTCTCTCTAACAAAAGAGAGAGTGCAAGACTTTGGATTATGGAATTTTTAGTAACTACCCAAAGCAAATCGTCCGGCACCATGGACAGACCCATTACCAGGAAATATGTGTATTATCCCTCCCGCCTCAGGACGTGCAAATTTCGGCCAAAGCACAATTTTATGTTCTTTCGCCTTCTTGTCCAAACATGCACTCGACGGTTTTCCTAAATCCTTTTACAACTCCCAGCCGCACGTTATGCAGCCATCTTTACGTAGAGTCAACATATAACGAAAGAAAAACCGTCATCAGTTCGTGGCCAACTCTGTGCCTCTTTTCAATTACCATATATATCACTTGCAACCAACCCATTGGTTTGTACCAAGATAATATATTCGTCGTTCATTCCCATACAATTTTCATAATTTATTCTCACCTGATGCGTGAAAGCGTGCAACGCCTGAAGACACCAAACCGGAGACCTTTTCGATTGGCATTTCAGCAACTCAAAGCTGAATGGGATTCTCGATGGAGTAGGGGTCGTGGAAGTCCACGGATCATATAGTTTAGATAAGTACACAACCTGTCCTTATTGTCCTTTTTTATAGAAAGGCATCTGCTTATCTATTGGCAATCGATTTTATTGGCGATCGATTGGATATGTAAGCAATAGTCGCAATTAATGGACATTCAAAATAAAATCTGTGATTTTCCTTCTAAGTTCCCTCCCCTCCATTTCGTGACCCCGATTTGCAAACTTCATTTCGCAGAGGCACATCCTCGAATTAGAAAGAAGACATCTGTCGAAACCCAAAGCGCTGATGTGGAGGCGTTTCGCCTGTACGGCTGCCTCACACCCACAAATACACATATGTCACTCCGCCTAGCAAGCCGTCAGGATCGCCCACGCTCTATGCTTAGTCTCATGACCTCGGCTGCTTCGAAACCGTCTTCCTCCAGCTTCAAACGAATGATACAAATATGATACAAAAATTATTACCATACCAGTACTAATACATTACAGATTTCGTATGACGTTCCTGTCTTACGTGTTCGTCTTTGTCTAGCCTGTCCTGAACATTTTTCACATATGCAATTGCATGAAAACGCTGGCCACTTGTACATCATGAGTTTTACAAGCTAACCTTTTCAGTTCTGGCTACAGGAGGGGAGAAATCGTACTCGGACGAACGATCTTGAGAATGCAGGAGTGCACAGATAGATTTTCTATGGACACCGTGTGGTACAAACAAAGCTGTTTGAATGCATGGATTTTTTGAAGGTCATTCGAACGGATCGACTCGGCGCCATATGTCCAGTCTCGTCGTCGACACAGGAGCTCCAGAGGAGCCATGGGTCACCACGGGGCCACACTCGTTCTTTACTTTGTCTTGTTCAATCCTGTGGTCTCGGGGGGCCATACACGTTTTCATGGCACTCGCTCCGACCAGAGGTACGGGAACGCGAGCTGGAAGTCCCGCGAAGAATGTCTAGGGATGTGCGGCATCAGATGCTTCCTTCACGATCCGCCCTGCAACGCCTTCAACTATCGGGAAGCGGATGGGTCCTGCGAACTGGTGACGAGTGCAACGAGCGAGTTCGTGGAGGACCAGGGATATCGCGCCTTCTCTCCCGGTCTCGACTTCCTCTTCGTCCTTTTTCAACGTAAGGGAATGTCACGATATTTCTCGGGATTTCAGGGATATGCCTGACGGAACACCCACGAATCGGGGGAGCGAGTGCAGCATACGAAAGCGGTTGGGACGGGAAATACCCAGCCCCCCTAGGCGGAACGGTCACCTTCGTCTGCCAGAACCCGCAAGGATTCACGAACGGCTCGAAGCAACACTCGGCGTCGTGTGCGGCCGAGAGCCCCGATTCATGGTCCACTTCGACCGATTTTCAACATCTCGGCTGCGAACCATGGGGTTGTGCTTCTCGGATACCCCGAGTGCCAACAACTTCCCCACGGTTTTATCACTGCTGAAATCTTTCTTGCAGGCGGAAATCCCTACGTAATGCTGAACGAGTACCGCCTCCTGGTAGCCCAAGGCAAAGAGACGGGATGCGAAAATTGCAATGCAAGCAAACCCTTGCCCCCAGCTCGCTACATGCTTGAAGTTGCAAGTCGATTTTTTTTCCCTTGCGGATCAACCTTGCAAAACGAAATCGATCTACCTCATAAAATGATTCGATGTAATGAGACAATCTTGAAAATCGTGATCGTGTACGATAGTGATGTCACCGTAAGTATTGCTGTCGGTTAAGGGTCAGAAGAAGGGACGAAAAAGGCCTACATCACAGGTACACCCGTTGCACGTAATATGTGTCCTCAGAAATCATATAACCAATTAGAAGCTAATTGGTTGCGCATATGTAGGACCAATCATTTTCAAGCAAGAACCAATATCCACCTTCCATTTACGTATATCCTTATACAGATGTGGGATGAAGAACTCGAGAGATTGGCGCAGGAAGAGGCCTACAGATGTATCAGGAATACATATTCCGAAGAAGGTTAGTCGAAGCCTGTCCATCCTCTCAAATCCCTTTACCCGATGGCTCAATTTTCCCATGCAGATCCCTCGACTCACCTGTCATTCGAATCCGACTGTGGCATCGACCAGACGTGCGACATCGACTGGCACAAGGCCATGAAAAATTGGCGCGAGGAAGTAAAAACCTTTCGGGAGAGAGACGTGTAAGCACACGTCGACTTCCACTTTTCTCCCCACTTCGATGAAAAGACTGAGCTGAGGTTCGTTTCGCAGGGTCATACGCCCCGGCGCCGTGATTTACCCGGATCCCGAACGCGGGCCCAACAGCCAAATGATATGGGCGAAGTCAGACAAGGTTGGCATTCCTTCGTGTAACCATTCCCAGTTATGTTTGGTCGCGTTGGAGAAGTGACGATCCTAGTGCAGAGTTCAAATAATAATAAAATTGCAACTACGTGAACGAGAAAGGATCAGGATCGAGCGACCTTGAACATTTCTCGCCTCTCAATAAATCATCACAAGTGGAAGATCTGGCTTCCCATATCCCGTAGAGACCTTCACGATAGTGTCTCATTGGAATTCTATAGAAATACACAGGAATCCTAGAGGGACATATGAGAACCTCATAAGAAATATAAATAACTCAAAAATTGACTATAGGATATCTATGGTTCCTGCATGAAGCATGCATTCATATATGGAGTCCATTACATTCCTATAGGAATCTTATTGGATGCTAAGGTTTCTCATCGGACCTATTTTTTTCCCGTAGGAGAGTATTGGAATGTCATGGGATCATATAGGAATACAATGGCTTTCCTATAGCCATACTCCTACATGGTGTCCACGATATTTTTATTGGAATGTTGGATGTAATGGCGGTCTCATAGGACCAATAGGTTTCATTAACATTAATACTTAGATCTCCCTAATCGCAAGACTCAGATGAAAAGGTTGAAGTTCAGCTCTGGTTGAACATGGTGTCAGCATTGTATGGAGAAACATTGGACACTTTGGCTGCACCTTAGTCGATATTGGTAATATTGGTTAAATATTAGCTTCCCAATATTGCCATTCCTTCATCGATCCAATATCGGACGGACGTGATTTGTCTAGGTTGCAATTAAAATTTGTTGGGTAATGGTGAAGTTCTTCTTCAGGCCACTACATGAACGTATGGGTCTCGCATTTCGCACAGGACGCGAATGTGTCCCCTTGTTTGGTCCCAGTGTTTGAACACGAGTAAGGTTTCAAATTGAGTCCTGGTACTGGAGGTGCCATTGGACACCTCCAGGACGGTGCTCGATGAAACATTGCAAAGCTTCGCTGTCGTCTCCAGTCTGCCTATGTTTGACTCGCTATACTTCGCAATAATCGTCGCGATTGATGTCAAATTAAATTTTTGAAGGAAGGAAATGGTCTGCATTCTCTGCAAAGCAAAAAATTAACTTCGAACTTACATAAAGCTTTCTTTATGGATTGACAATTACGTGATTTTGGAAAGATACATGACCCACCGAAATGCCGTTCATTGATTCCCATCTAGACTACTGGTTTCTTTCACGGAGCAGGTTGGTTGCGGTGCAGCCAAGTGCAGGGGATTCATCGCCTACCTGTGCATCATGAAACCCCAGTATGAGGATTCTTAAGCATTTTCCCATTTGTGAGGAAATCCAGGGTAAAAGTCTCATTTTATTTTAAATTACATTCCAGGTGGAGTGTCTACGACATGCCGTTATATGAGGCGGCCGAAACCAAGAACGAGATCGGACGAGACTGCGCCGAGCAATCGATGAATTTCCCTGGACTTTGCCTGCGGGTCCAGCCGACCACTCCTTCTGGCTAGGGTGGAGTCTCTCCCTTCGAGGGTTCGCCCGGCGTCTCGAGTGACGATGGACTCCGCTCGTTCCATGAGCACTTTTCTCTCCTTGGGCTCTCGCTTCTCATTGATTAACATAGTTTTAAGTTTTTTTTTTTTAGTTTGGCATTTTAGTTGGCATAGTTTTAAAAAGAGGATGCTCTGCGCGAAAGTGGAACGCCTTCACAATGTATACATATGCAAATTGCATGCGGGGATTGAAATCATGCCTGATGAGAATGTTCCTAGGAGCAGACCTTTCCTTTTAACACAACGCTGAAAGGATCAACGAAAAAAATTCACTATACTTTTGAACTCATGCGCCGTTAGGAGCTAACGCGTCGGACATTGCATTAATTTGCTATTTCGTTTCTGCCTAATATCTCTATGTTTCGCGCAGATATCGGTCAGGCCAGGGAGCACGGAGCTTGGGCACGAAAGGGTTCCAATTCGGCTCGACGGCGACATTTCTCAGTTTCACCGCGATTCAATCCCCCATTCCATCCCTCAGCGGGAGAAAATGCAATCTAGTGCTATGTTTGGGGTTTTGCATTCGCTGCACTTTCATTGGGAAATAAAGCTATTGATGAGTTTCCATTCAACTTCCCACACTCATCTCATCAAATGTCCACGGTTAAGAATCATCTCTTTTTTTTTAAAGACATTTTGTGTTATCACAGATTGTGATATCACAGGAAATCTATCCTTTCTAAATGACCTGCAAGATACGAGGTGTGGCTATTAAGTTTCCAGACTTTATTTTTGTATTTTTTACTTTTAAACTTACAAATTAATCACATTCATCGCCTTCAAAGTACTCCCCTNACCTTTCTCATGCTCAAATCATCCTTCAAAATCCGTCGAACAGTTTCTTTATCTAAATTCAACTCTTCTGCTATCATTCTAATTGTCAACCGCCTGTCTGAACGCACTAAATCCGTAACTTTTGAGACATTTTCAGGTGTTCGTTTGGTGATTGGCGCTCCACAACGCTGGTCGTCATTGACGTCTTCTCTTCCCTCTTTAAACCTTTTATGCCACAAAAAAACTTGCGCTCTTGACATAGTATGATCACCATAAACTTTTCTTAACATTTCGAGCGTTTCAGTTGCGGATTTTCCCAGTTTAACACAAAATTTGACGTTAGTTCTCTGCTCGAGATTATGCTCCATTTCAAATCCGCCAGCGCAAACAAATACGGTCTATCTTAACTGACCGCAGCTCGCAGCGCGCTGGTCAGACCACACTGAAACTTGCCCAGCAATAAGCTAAGACTCCCCTCCATGTTACTGCCATAGCCCCACTCCCCTCCTCTCTCTCAAAGTTCAGCAATAAAACCAGTCTGGAAACATAATAGCCACACCTCGTATGAGGACACTGTCGAATTTCAAGAAATCTATAAATTTGAAGGCGTCTGGGGCTTTCGCTTTTGGGCCGTAATCGGCACAAAAGCAAAAGGCTCAATAGCAGTTACAAATGAAAATGTAGTCATTGCACGAAAGGTGGTTGAAGAGGACAATCGAATTGCATATGAATACTTTAAGGATCTACTTGGAATCCCAAGTAGCAAATATCTTTGAATCGACATAAATTTAACGTTGGCTCGATCTGCGAATTTGAAATCAATGTTGAATCAATCAACACATTCGTCGCTCGGCCTAGCTAGCGGTCAGGATCCCCATCGATATTTGCTTTGTCTGCGGACTTCGGTTCTTTCGAAGCGGTCTTCATTCAGTTTGAAATAAAATACGAATACTTATTTAATACATCTATTAAGACCACACAAGTATTTATTATTAATAGAATGCACATATTCATACGATACAAAAATTAATACGATAGAAACACTAATAAATTACACATTTCGCACAGCGTTCTTGTCTACATATTCGTCTTTGCATAGCCTGTCATGAAACATTTTGACATGACATTACTCGCCGCATGCAAACGCTGGCCAATTGTACAACAAGAGCTTTCCCAGATTTGCTTTTTCAGTTCAGGCTATATGAGGGGGAGAAGACGTCGTCAGCCGATCGATCGTGAGAACGCAGAAGAGCACTGCTAGATTTTCAGTGGACATCCAGTAGTACCAACAAAGCCGTGGACCTGAATGAATGGATTTTTCGAAGGTCATTCGAATGGATCGACTCGGCACCATATGTCCGTTCGTCGACACGAGAGCTCCACAGGAGCCAGGACGATGGGTTACCATGAAACGAAGTCAGTTTTTCATTGTATCGTTTCCAACCCCGTGGTCTCTGTGGGCGATACACGTTTTGAAGATACTCGCTCCGACCAGAGGTATGGGAACGCGAACTGGAAGTTCCGAGAGGAATGTCAGGGGATGGGCGGCATCAGATGTTTTCTTCACGATCCGCCCTGCAACGCCATCAACTATCGGGAAGCGGATGGGTCCTGCGAAGTGGTGACGAGTGCAACGAGCGAGTTTTTGGAGGACGAGGGATGTCGAGCCTTCTCTCCCGGTCTTGACTTCCTCTTCGTCCTTCTTCTTTAACGTAATGGAATATAACGGTGCTTCTTGGGATTTCAGGGATTTGCCTGACGGAACCCCCAAGAATCGAGGGAGCGAATGCAGCATACAAAAGCGACTGAGGCGGGAAATACCCAGCGCCAGCAGGAGATATGGTCGCTTTCTTCTGCGGGAACCCGCGAGGATTCACGGTCGACTCGAAGCAACACTCCGCGACGCGTGTGGCCGAGAGCCCGGACTCATGGTCCTCCTGGACCGCTTTTCAACATCTCGGCTGGGAACGACGGGGTTGTTGTTTCCAAATACTCCGAGTGCCAAAAACATCCCCAGGGTTGTATCACTGCTGAAATCTTTCTTGCAGTTGGAAATCCTTTGGAGACCTGGACGATTACCGCCTCCTGGTAGCCCAAGGCTAACAGGACTGGAGACGGGAAGCCAAGAATGCAATGTAAGGAGGATTACTGATTGCTATTTCCAACGCACCATGACTTGAAAATGACGCAATCTCATTGGAAGGCTACAACCTCGTGCCAGGAGCAAAGAGCTACGTGAAGATGTTCCTGGAGACTTCGAAGAACGTCGTGCAAGCCACGGCCGAGTGCGAGAAGGGCGGCGGAGGTTTGGCCATCCCCAACCGGGAACCCGTTCACGACTACGGGAACAAGAACATTATGGGGAACGGGTCGAAGCTCGCCTCTCTGCACTACTGTTGGGGCTGAAGTTCCACCCTGTCACTTTCACAATGGCTGTGGTTATAATAGCATCACGTAAGTCTGTCTCTTTACCGTTCTCGTTAAATCAACTCTATTCTCAAAGGTTAAAAAAAAAGTGTGCTAGTGGATTCTTGAATTCGGTTATTTTGTGACTGGTACCGCCGACCCGAACGACCCTAATTTTTCACCGAATTTAAACAAATCCTTTTTCATGCTGATCGAGATTGTAGATATCTGTCTTAATAGAGTCACCATTTTTAGGAATGTTTTGCACATTGAACGAATGGTCTCTTCACATCCAGGTACGAATCTGACATTCACCGGGCCAGGTCGAGGACAATTCCACCGGGTCGAGCCAAATAATGGGTCGGGATGTCTCGCGGTCATCTATCTTTTCCCTGCGAGGTATGGCACCTTTGGGGGGGGGGGGGGGACACAGGATGCATATCGATAGGCACCGCTGTGAGTGGATACTTCTGGGAAATCAGGGTCCCCGACGTGATCCCGCGCTGAGAACGAGGCCAGACGGAAGCGAGATGGCCTGAGTCTCGCATTTTTCAATGGATCCGTTTGAGTTTTGTGCCATTTGCACGTCATATATACGAAGCACAAACGGACCGCATGCAAAATTAACTTTTAACCGCGTCGTAATTCTAGCGTGAGCATTCCTCGCATTGCATCTCATCTTGCGATTTGTACAGGTTTCAAAGGGGTTTAAGACTTGGGCTTGGACCAAGCGACCTTAGACCAATTCATTGAGGTCTGACGAATGACTTTGCACGGGAGCTCCTTCGTTTTTCCCTCCGAATCGCCCTTGTCGCAAGATATTTCCAGAGAGGGTGGATGCGGATGGCGCACTGTGCAGGGAAGTGCTCATGCAGAATGGACGATACAGGACCGATCGAGATGCCCAGTTGTAGGCAACCTGGGCAACGCGGACTCGGCGACCAGTGTCCACAATGAATGTAACATAAAAAATGGCTCAAAAGACGTGTCTGTGCAAATTTTAATTTCAAAATATTTTAATGAAATAAGATATTTTGGACTTCCATTCCTAACGATTTATTTTCAATTGCCAATCAGCAACGTATATTGCAAGACCGACTGTTAAGCATTCTTTCAAAACAGCATTTTTCCTATGCTCCAGAAGCCTCGCTTTGGAGCACATACACGAGCTGCAGGTGAAAACGCATTTATTTGGTGCTGAAATATGGGGTGTTTCAAAAAAGGCACTCCAAAGCTTTCTATTTGGTTATACCTATTGTCCATGATAGCAATTTCACACGTGTGCACTCACAGATATCGTGTACTAATAAAAATGAAGCTCTTGCTTCATCTACTTCCTTATATGTGCTTCATTTGAGATGGTTGTTGGGGGAATTCTTCTAGTGGACGGCTATCGATGAAACTGGATACTTTGTTGAGCCGTTGAAATGTTTCTCAATGGTCTCCTCGTCTTGCGTCGTGCACATCTGAATATGTGCAAATTAGTCACAGTACCCTCCCTCCAGAATTTCGTAAACAGGGACCTCAAATCAAGAGGTCCCATGATGGGTAGTTAAAATACATGAGCACCCATCCGACACTCTTTGTTTCGGGTCACAATGACCACACCATCCGCTGTCGTAACCGAGAGGGCATATGCTTAGCATGAACCTAATATAGCACTTCAACCAATTGTTAGAGGAGTATGTTGTACACACAGCTGCATATCAAATTCGATTGCTAACTAATGTCGCCTAGAGTGGAAAAAAAACTGTGAGAGCGTCTTTTTTAAAACACCCTTCATATGATCATATATTCCAAAAGGAGTAGACAGTGAAACCCATAGGAGATCATGAACCAAGAGGTCCATTGCCAGAATTCGTTGCAGAAACAAAAGTAAGCACACGATGCAATGGTAGCAGATATTCACTATTGATCGAAACTGGGATGAAAAATAAGTTGAAGTGGAAATAATTCTATCACCAGCTTCTGATGGGAGAAATGCTCAAAGATGTGCTTACTTCATAACACCCACGGGAATTTTTCAGTATCTCTGCCGGACGATAGACTCAAACTTACAAGCCTTGCCAGGTTTCATATCAGTGAAAGAAAAGAAACCGGAAATTTCTTGTGAAAGATTCCACATCACATTGCAGTCAGATGGTAAGGAATTTGTGATAAGACCTAAACATGGACTGAAATTTTGAACCCCAGATGGTTACAAAGCAGGGGAAAGTCCAAACTAGAATTCTGGCAAAAACATTAGTGCTACAACATTTTTGTGAAATACATTGAGAATACGTTTCATACGCGGTTCGCATCATTCAATGAGATAAAGTCCATACCTCATTGCACTCAGATGGTAAGGAGTTTGTGATAGGACTTAAACATGTATTTGAATTTTGAACCCCAGGTTTCAAAACAGGGGAAACTCCAAACTGGAAATCTTGTAAAAACATAAGTGCGACAACATTTTGTGAAATGCATTGAGAATACGTTTCATACATGCTTCGCATTATTCAGCGAAATGAAGCCTTCATGAAATTGGGGATGTGTTAGGTTTTAGGTTCCTCGAGGAAAAGACACCGGCGAATTCGACTTAAAGGGTTTGAGTGACTAAATAGTAATTAGCAATAGCGGGGGATATCGTTACTCAGAAGAGATGGAGCGAGGGAAATTCCAATTGAAACAGTCGAAAATTCTTCACTTATCTAAGGGACGCGTCCCACCAGAAACAAGTTTGAGCGTGCTAAAAACAGGATCTCCTTCCCAATCGATAGTGGCTACGAGGTTGGAAGTGGGATATGAAGAATATGTACACGAAGTCACCAGACTCGATGCCTGCAACTACTTCTGTGTTATTGTTCGTCTTTGTAATTGGCAACCTGGCACATCTCCAAGCTCTTTCCAATCCAGCAAAAAAGATGACCGATATTTCCCGATGGATCATCTCGACAGAAATTGTGAGAAGGATGCAAATCATCTCGGAATGGCAGGGAATTGGAATGGGGATAGAGAGACGTCAGACTATCATCTGAGAGGAATTTGAGCCACGGCAGACATGGTTTGCCGCTGACCGTCACATTTGCCGTTCCAATGTATTCTGCCCGCTTCTTCCCGCGTATGCACTCCGATGGGGCTGTGAACAGTGAAGGTGCAATATATCACTGTGTGTGTTTTGAAATCCCAAGGAATAAAGATTAAACGAGTCCAAGAAGGAATCGATGACGAACGCAGAACATCCTCAAGAAATATATATTCTGAAGAACTCACTGACGCATTTTCCCTGTACTCGAACGTCGCAAACTTCGCCATCACGGGTTGGACAAGAGGGAACGTCACAATACTCCCATTTGAATTCGGACCCTCGACTCACGTAGCACCCCGGACCATGAACAACGAAAAGGTTGCGGCAAAAGTTGTGTGCCGCGTCGATTTCGTCAGGGAATCCCGAAATTGGCAGGAAATTCCTAACTAGATAAAGAGGACGTTGAAGCCAGAGTGCAAACGGGGGGTGCCCGACAAGGTGACATTCAGTCTTCCGGCGTATTCTATTCCCATGCTCGTCAGCTTGCAATTTGGTGGATCTATAATGAACAAAACCTTGCTGAAGAGAAAATGAAGAAAAGTTAGGAAATGAAATGACGAACGAACTCATGTCATGGCAGAAGGGAATGTCGCAGTACTCCCACTTCGTTTCTCCTTCGCCGACGAAGCACCAAGGTTTTTTTCTATGGGGTCCTGGGTTTCGACAGAAGTTCTTGTGCCAATTTGGATCAGGTTTCAAGCATAACTTATTTTCGACCTCACCGTTACTCTGAAAATCAATGCTCAGTGGATAAATGTTGAAGTCCCAAGGCGCATCATCGGATTGTTTTGCCCAAGGGAGACAGGTTTTTCCTGTCCCGGTCACATTCATGGTCCCCACGTATTCCTTCCCTTTCCCTGGAAGTCGGCATTCAGGGTATACATTTTCTTTGACACCCACTTGGACGTCTGTGCAGAATGGAGCTTCGCAGGATTTCTCCCCATCGCCGAAATCACAAAAGGAAACGTCACAGATTTCAGGACCCCCTGACACAAGACAGATCGGAACGGGGAAAGACCCGAACATGTTGCGGCAGTAGTTGTACGTTTTGTCAATGTCATCGGAATCCAGGAATATCTCTTTCTTAATACCTACAGGGTGAGTCAAAAGTCACTGAACCACTTTAAACAGCTGGGTCTGTGTAGGACAAGTGTTCCTCGGATTTTTGCCGGAAATATTCCTAATTATGGAAATATTACTTTCGCTACAGAAGTTCATCACCTCTTTTCCCAGAAGACATGAATAAAATAGAACATTACATCGAGAAATGAAAGAAATAGTCATGATTATGATATACCAGCGAATTTGTTTGCCCCTCGGGCAAATGAACTTCCAATGGTCGCGCTTTCGGCGCTCCATTGTCCAGGTTAGTGATACATCTTTTAATTCATTTTTAAAGCGGAAAAAACATATTTAAAGTATGTGCCTGTCGAAATGTGTGCTGAGGGAGAACAATGCGAAATTTTCATCGAATAATTACTACGATTTTCTCTTGTGTGCCTAACTTCAAAATGCTTCATATTCTGCCCTGAGGGGTCATATTCCAAAACACACTCTGCAATCAAACATGCATTTCCGCTCTAAGTTTTAAGTTAGGTCAGATGTTCAAAATGTCCACCACTAGCTCGCATACACAAACACCATCGTTTCTTAACAGCCCGACATACAGTGGCGCACATGTCAACTGATTTTAAGTGATTCCTGTGATAAATTCTACACTGTTTTAGGCTCGTAGCTGTACACTTCGTATTTGAGGTATCCCCACACAAAGATATCTAGAGGGCTGAGGTCTGAGGAGACCATGGTGGGTGTTCATGTGCTGTGCATAGGATGGTGCATTACCACAGTTGGATAGGTCGCCGGGGGGCGCCCATGAATACCCCCATGGTCTCCAGACCTCAGCCCTCTTGATTTCTTTGTGTGGGGATACCACAAACACAAAGTATGCAGTATAGTCAAATTCATATTGTAAACTAAACATATTTCTCCGAATGTCATGTTCGATACCGTGGACAAACCCAGCTATAAAACACGGAAAGGAAGTCATTAATTTCCAAACTGGTTTTCTTTTCGTATTAAAGAGCTCATGCTAATTGACCAAGCATATTGGAAACTTGCATTTAAAATTGATAATACATTGGATGAGTCAGCAGAGAACGAAAAACTGTATTTTCTTAAATATGGAAGTGATATTTAGGGTACAACCGGCGCACTTGTGCGTCTGAGACCCGTCGGAGAAGAGCCTAGAACGTCCCACAGAGCAAGTGAACGTGATGACGGCTCCCTCAGGTGCTGGGTACTCTCCATCCCAACCCTCAAGGCTCATTTCGGCACCTGGGATTCTCGGGTACTCCACCACGCACACATCTGAGGTGGGGGGAATGCGGAACGTAGGTAATTTGTAACACTAGAGCGCACAGGTTCTCAAATTTCAGTAATGCTACTCATATTTCGCCAAGTTACCATGTGCAGACATGACATTAGACAATCGAGTGTTGCAGACACAGAAACCAATCATTTAACAACGAAGAGATAACTTTTTAACTGCTGATATGGTATCACTGCATTTTTTACACCTCGGCATGTCTAGTGCGGTCGGTTCATTAATAATTTGTGACATTTTCTTTGGTTGACTGGCATTATTGTATTCCTTTCACATCGCACGGAGGGGAAGGTTTGCGTAGAGCGAAAGAAATCGCTCCTCACAATGAAAAAATAAAAAATGCATATTCCAATTCCTTGGGAGTGTGGGTACGTCATGTCCATGATCTAAATTATGAACTGCCGATACTTTCGAAGGTGAAACGTATCAAGGTCACTCGAATGGGATCAATAATCTTCGCTTCATTTCTGACGAACGCAAAGGTAGTCGAAATAAACCAATGCGACCCGTTTGAATTTCTTCGAAGTATGAGACAGTCTTTTTGTTGTGTTACACTTGGAAGACCTGCTAAAAAACCAGGCGATTTAAAATTCGCCCCTCTTGAAATAGAGGCGCTCTGGATTTTCATGATCGAACCTTTCACAAGCATAATTTCGATATCTGGGTGCGGTGGGACACGAATCGTAGCTGTAGCCGCAGCCTTTTTCACAGGTATCAGATTTAAATTCCAAACTCACCGGTGACATAGGGAAGATGTCCATCGCCGGAGATGAAGTGGGTCAGACCCTTCGCGAGGAACCGGCAAGAATGCCTGTGTCTGTCGTAGTTGAATCCCCAGCAATCATTACGTCGGACACGTCGACAGAGGAGGGAACAGCGAGCCAGACTCGTTTCCTCGAAGGACTCCGACACGTCTGCAAACATGTTTTCTCGATCCGCCAAGTGGTAACGGACCATGCTTCCTGACCCCCACCTAGAATTCACCAGACTACATAAGAAGTAAATCGCGAGACGTGTTCGTGCCATGATGCGAGCGCTCGCCGTTCCACGTTCGCACTAGACGAAAACCAGGGGGATCCTAGGAAGTGGATCGGTCTCGTTGTCGGGATCCGCGAAAACAAAACCTGGCGAATGAAGATAGATCGATATGACGTTAGGTACGGTCGACAAGTCAAACGTAGAAAACTGGTGCCGTACGGTAGTCTTGAAGGAGTGGTCTGGACTGTACTGATTGGCGCCAGTGCACCCTCAATTCGGATTGACCACAGCACTATCAAAAGTAAAAAAATCTGCAATATGAAAACCGAATTCAAACAGAGGAGGTCGAGGGCTTTGGAATGATGTTTCACACTGGACTTTAGGTCCAAAATTAATATTAAAGGTCATCCTGGTCAGGTTAAAGGTCAACTTAGAAAAATGTAAATATAATGAGTTTGCATATCTACAGAAAATTAGAAAACGAATGAGCTATCGTTGACGAAAATCAGTTGAGAAACCTGGGAGGAGTTCACCTGACAAAAATAAATATGCGGATCGCTATCTGAATCTAATACTTAATATCAATAATAATACTTAATTAATTAATACTTAATATCAACTCGGGATTTCAGAGATTTGCATGACGGAACACCCGATAATCAAGGGAACGAATTCAGCATACAACAAGCGGCTGAGACGGGAAAAACCCAGCCCCTGGAGGAGAATGGTCACTTTCTTCTGCGGGAACATGCAAGGATTCACCGACAGCTCGAAGGAACACTCCGAGACGTGTGCGGCCTGGAGCCCCGACTCTTGGTCCTACTAGAGCGCTTTTCAATATCTCGACTGTAAACCATGGGGTTGTGCTTTCCAAATACTCCCAGTGCCAAAAATTTCCCACGGTCGTATAACCCCTGAAATCTTTCTTGCAGCTGGAAATCTCTATGTAGAGCTGGACGTGTACCGCCTCATGGTAGCCCAAGGCAAGGGACTGGTTGCCATGAATGCACTGCAAGCAACCTCCAATGCCTCCAACTCGCCATATGCTCGAAGTTGCAAGTCCAACTTTTTTTTTCCCTTGTGGATTTACTTGCGAAATTAAATCGATTTGGCTCATTAAATGATCCGATGAAGAGGAAAATCGATTTTCGCTTTTCGATCGATTGCGATAGTGATGTCATATGTATTACTGTCGGTTTACGGGTCAGAAGAAGGGATGAGGAAGGCCTACAACACAGGTACACCCGGTGCACTTAATGTTTATAATCAGAAATCATATAACAAATTAGCAGGGTTATTGATCTACTACAAAATTGGGAGATATTCATCCGTTTCGAAGTACACGAAGGGGAGCCAGAGCAGCTTCAAGTTTCAAAGTATACCTGTATCTAAGGAATACCTGTAGACAAATTGAGAGACGCTTCGCCCCCTCACGATTTCTGATTTCTGATTCCTCTGGATGCGAGGAGTATGTGAAATATTGCCCGAAGAAATTCCAAGGTCGGAAAGTGTCATTAGACCGAATCCTGTATTTGCATAAGGGCTCATCGGACGAATTTACAGATATGAAATCCCCCCCCCCCCCACGATGGGTACATTGTTTATTGCTGTTACTTCTTCATGCAAGTTTTTGCATTCGGGTGGGGAAAATGCCTCCCCTGTGCCACAACTGCAGAAAAGCAAGGGAAGAGAAAACTCTATTCTTTTTCGCGATGGATGTGGCGTTTCTGGAGAGTCCACTTCTACTCATGTGTTAATGAGCTAATTCGAGGTTGGCATATCGAGATCATACTTGAGAATCTACCGATCCGCATGCAGATTCGCACACGGCAGGATTGGGGCTCTACGTGGATTAGCATCCACGTAGAGCCCCAAGTAGCACAAAAGTAGTGGGCCATAAACATCTCAGGCACTACGTGGGGTATATTGGCGGGTTTATGTTGCGGGAGGAAACGTGGCGGTAAATGCTACATGCAGTTGCTGGCCCGCTACCTATTGTAGGTGGAGGGCAACCAGCTCTCTTCCTATAATACAGTTTGCACTCTCCCAGTTGCAGTACCTGGCATCCCGAATAGGTCGTACCCTATTCTCTGCACCCTATGAATTCTATGAAGTACTTGCCTTCCGGACTCTGCAAACGTTTTTCTTGCTCGTTTTCCAGTTTTTATGTACAATTTATGAACTGATTCGAGGAAAGCGTGGAATTATGATGTTTTAATCGCCTCTATGATGTTTTAATACCTGTCTTCCCACTTCGCTGAAATGACTGAGCCGAGTTTCGTTCCACAGGATCATACATAGGTGCTTTTGTTTTCCCGGATCATGAACGCGGACCCTACAGCCAAATGATATGCTCCCCACCCTTGTAACTACAGGGTGTCCCACTCGCTTTGGCACCCGAAAAAGGGCAAATAACTTTTAAACTATTGAACGTATTACAACGAAATTTGAACTTCACGTACCTTACTCTATGACAATCAAAATGATGTGCTTGGTCGCACTGTAGGCGCCAGAAAACCGGAATAGCAGGCGGAGGAGTCGCGCCTTCCTGGCGACGCGACTGTCTGGCCTCCGTTTATTTGCAATAGACGAGGAAGCGATATGCACACCTGAAGTCATTCCGCTCAGACTGTCCATACAGTACACAGTAAGAAGTGCTTCTGCAGTTTACGTCCGTGAACCCTAAAAAATGTACAGGTACACCGTGGAGGAACGCGTCTTCATTGTTCGCACATACTGGAAAAGTGAGTCGATAAAGACATGTCAAAAAGAATTTACGAAGAAGTTTGGAGGACGACAGCTGCCATCAAAACACTGCATTCTCTACCTGGCAAAGAAATTAGAAACTACGGGCACGTTGTTGGATGTCCATGGCGGAGGACGTCCAAAAATGTCAGCAAACACCGTCCAGGACGTGAAGAACAGACTTCTGGCATCACCGCAGAAGTCCTTGCGTAGGCTTGCGCAGGAGTCGGGTTTGTCCAAAAGTTCATGTCAACGGGCTGCAAAAGCATCTCAGCTTCATGCATATCGTGTCACCGTGGTTCACGAATTGAAACCCCCAGATCAGCAAAAGAGGGTTGCATATTGTCAGTGGCTCCAAACATTTATCGCAGAACATCCTGGCATATTGGATTACACGTGGTTCTCTGACGAGGCGTGGTTCCACTTATCTGGCTATGTCAACTCCCAGAACACCCGTCTGTGGGCCACTGACAATCCTCATGCAGTACACGAGCAGCCGCTTCATCCCCAAAAGCTTGGTGTTTGGTGTGCGATGTCACGACGTCGCATAATCGGTCCCATCTTGATTGTCATAGAGTAAGGTACGTGCAGTTCAAATTTCGTTGTAATACGTTCAATAGTTTAAAGGTTATTCGCGCTTTTTCGGGTACCAAAGCGAGTGGGACACCCTGTATAAGTAATTTTCTGCGCAACCGCTAGGATGAAGTCCTGACTTACGGCCGCTAGTTAAAAATATATATATATGAAGTATTTTTGTTTCCCATCACCCTGCGATATCTCCATGCAACGCAATCCTTCATGCCGTTGATTCCACTCCTCATAATGAAGTGACACCGCCTCATCAGGTCTCTCTTCATCATCAGTCGAGGGTGTGGGGTGGGGGTGGGGTGAAGGCGACCCCCTTCCCTACGACGTGGTCCACGTTCAATTTTCTTAAAAGTACCTATGTCAAGTCGTATTGGGAGCCTGTGGAATAGGTATCCATGTCTCTTATCCAATACGAAAAATGAAAGAGGCGATAAGATGTAGAAGAGCAATTGGTGGTTGGAGAGGCTAGGAAATCTCCCACCCTCTAAAAAAAATTTCTGCTTCGCTGAATGAACTTCCTTTACTCCGCCGGTGCGACGTCGCCAATTGGTCGTTTCATGAGGGTCTTGCCACGTGCCTTCTGGTCGTCCATGTGACCTGTCACACACAGACACAAACGATTTAAAAACCCTCTGTGCCTGTCGAATATCTTCCAGTAGCATGAAGCGTCTGCTCCAAATGCAGCAACGCGCAACTTCCCACAAGTTCATTTCCCTTCATTTCACAAATTGTAGCTAGGCGTTCTGTATTTCCAATTTGTTTTCATCATGTTCCTTGCTGCTTTTTGCCGGGTAGTTCAATGTGTCCAATGGAACAGAATTCTTTAAAAATCCAAATGAAAACCAATGAGCAATACATTTTGCCCATGCACACTCAAGACCCAACCCAAGATACATACGAGAAGTGACATCAAAGAATAACGGAGTTACAGAACCATGCCGGGAACTTTTTGATCACACCACGTATATACAATGTTAGATACATATTTACATCTCACCAAGTTTTTCGGCCGCTGCTTAACGTCGTTTCATTCTCAGCTCATCCCATGAACTCAGCACGAAAATGACCCATACAACATAAAAAAGGAAAGATTCAGGCACCGAAACGAACGTCAAGGCAGTCACGAATCTCACACAACTCCGGTGGACAGGAATGACACCAGAGCGATAAGTCTAAATGAAGGACAGCTCATTTCTTTTTTCTTTAATGGTGAAATGTTACGCTACAAGAGACGAGAAGGGTACTTTTCTCTCCTATACAAGTCAATATCTCCCGTTTCGTTGGTCTCTTTTTTCTTTCAAGAACTCCAAAGAAATGGCTACAAAGGGTGGAGGGAAAAAAATATGGATGGAATTTCAAATTTGCTGGAGTGATTCTGGATTTAGAGAGAAATAAGCATGCCATATTTTATTATTGCTGATTGCTCTAAAAGAGGAATACGAAGAGGCTTACATTTTTGGAAGGGGAGAGGGGGGGGGGGGAGGATGGAGGGAAGTGGTATAAATGGAGCAGTTTTTATTATTTGTAGATAACGAAGTATTATGAGCCTCGTCCCCAAGATAGGTTACATTTGCGTTTACTCGGCCAACCGCTAATAATTGATCGATCAGCGACAAGAACAGGTCCCTGCATCGCAGCCTGACCCGATTGCACATGCGCGTACATGCTTGCGCATGCGCACGAGGGAAATGCAAGTGCATCGCGAAGCCCCAGTCGCCCATCCACATGCACCGGACGAGAATGAAGCTCCTCCTGGGCGCCTCGTTCTGGCTCCTCTGCGCGGTGGCGGGGGGGGGGGGGGGAATCAATTCCGTGCATTTCTACACCCCCACGAACAGGGAAATGAAGATCGCGTCCCCCATTCGTGATTTCGTTGACATCTCGGAACTGCAATGCACGTTGGCTTCCCTAATGTGAGTCGTCCCAAAGTGATTTTCAAGTACGTCCATCGATGAAGTCGTTTGGAACGTAATGTTTGAAGGGAATTCAAAATTCTCGTTTTCATGAAAAGATTCAAAGTTTCGCGATATAACCATTCGTTATGACATTTCCGGAAGCTCACAATCACTCATCTGATCAAAATCCTAATTCCTCACGTTTGTCTCCCGCCTATATGCATGAGTCTAAGGCGTTCATCCACGTAAGCAGGTCCGATTCCTCGAAATAAAATGCTGAGACCTTCGCATGGTACTCGATTTTTACATAAAACACGCATTGACTTTTTAATTGTAGAAAATTCCAATAAGTGATAGTTGGGCTCCACAAAGCGAGGACGAACAAGAGAAATTACTCGGCGTTTCCTGAAAGAAATCCAAAGCATGAATTCAGAAATACCTTAAAGGTCGAATGAAATTTTGTGACAATTTCAAGTAGAGGCGAACGAAGAAGGCGTGAAGGGAATGACTTATCTGGATGAGCGGATTTTTTTTTCGCCCTTGCAGCGAGACAGCATGCTACAGCTATTTCTTCACCAAATACGCCCGGCTCACGACGTGCCTGTTGAGCAGCGAGTACGACCCGCCGAGGACGAAAGACCCTGAGAGCGAGTTCTTCTTCAAAGACGTGCCATCGGGTAAAGTGTAGCGTCGACGCGCAATTTTCATCATGGATCTTGTTTTGACTTATATGGATTGCGTGTTTATTGCTTTAGTTTCCTCGCTCGATTGCCTTCAAGAAATCTATTTCTAACGCGCCATGGCTTTAAAATGACATAATCCCTTTGGAGGGTTACAACCTGGTGCCAGGAACAAAGAGCCACGTGAAGATGGTCCTCGACACGTCGAAGAACGTCGTCCAATCCACGACGAAATGCAAGAAGGACGGCGGAGGACTGGTCATCCCCAACCGGGAAACCGTTCCACCCGGTCATTTTCACAAGGGCCATGGTTATAACGGCATCACATAACGCTGTCTCTTTACCGTCTCGTTAAACAAACGCTATTCTCGCAGTAAAAAAAAAGAAGAAAAGTAAGTTAGTGGATCCTTGAAGTCGGTTATCCTGTGACTGGTACCGCCGACCCGAACGACCCCAATTTTTTTATTACCGATTTTAAACAAGAGTCTGTCTTCTTTCATACGGATCAAGATAGTATCTACATTTCGTATTCTCTCGTTGACAAGTTTGCTGACGCCTTACCTTCAATTTCTTCAACTACAAAGAATTCCCGCTCACCCTGTATGTTGAGGAAGAATGAGAAACTACTGCACAAATTTCTTATATTCTACCTGCTATACCAAACTTATCATGTAAGACCATGCAAAATAGCTATTTTCTCAGTTTTATATGTTCTTGCATACCAGTCAATGTCTATATTGGATTTATTTTTTCATCCACAGGTAATTCTCTCGAAATGGATGCTATCCAGGGAAGAACAGTCACAACATTTTTAACGATCAAGAGAAAGAGTGAAATTTAGGCACATGCAGAGATGGTGTACTTTGTATATGTACTTTGTTTTGTAGATAACCCGTGTGGTACAACAACGTCGAATAGACGTTGAATGTACGTAGATATATCGACCGGGAAACGTTGAGTGAACGTTGAGAGTATACGTAGACTCGACGTGGAAATGGGAATATCATCTATGTAGATTAAACGTAGATTTGGAAACATGGAGTCAACGTCGAGTGTATGCATGGACTTCTCGTGAAAATGGGAATATGTTCTACGTGGTTTAAACATAGATTTGTGCATTTTTTTGTCTGCGGCTTTTGCAATGACTCTTCCCCTCGTAGAGATTCGCAATACAATCCGACCAAAAAATTCTCAAGCACAAGAGATTTAGCCATTTTAGACAATTACTCCTCTTATTAATATTTCCAGAATGTCAACATAAACCACAACCAAAGAAACCACATTATCCTGTTAGAGCAGGATTCGTCAGAGGATCACTCATGTAGTTCCAGCTCCACACACTCATATTCTCTTAACATCAGTCACTATAAGGTGCAAAGCTAAGAAAACAGGAATAGGAAATAATGACATTCTGAAATCCAGATATTAATATTCCTGATGAGGGAATATTGAATGTGATATGCACAATATAGTGTACAGCTGTTACACTTCTATTATGAGCATATTGAGGATCATTACACTGTCATGGAATCCAGTGAGCCTTTCTAGATTACTTAAATAGATGACAGAGAGAAGCAAGAATTCACTTTTAACTTCAGTTTGCCCATTCAGCTCTTCAGATTATATCTTTGCACCTCAATATCAAGAGGAAAAACTGAAATAATCTAATGCTAGATAAGTGAGCCATTAATTCCTATATACTGGATTATCCATAAGTGCTGGTTCCTTTGTTTTGAAAAATTGCGTTTAAAATATAACAGAGAAATCATGCAGAAATTCAATGATGTGATGCTGTGATGCTGGGTATTTTTTGAGTAGCAACACAATTTTTAGAATTGAAACTCAGTTCTTCTCAAGGAGTTCCATGACTGCCTACAAGTATTTCACAAGACAGTCCCACAGTGACTCCACATAAATTTATTCCAAGATCAATAAAATATGTTGATCTTATTCACAGGAAAATGAAGCATGTACTTAGGAAACTACGTAGGAATGCGTAGGAAACCAAAAACCAAAAACTCCTTGAAGGATGGAATTGGAATTAAAGACTACTTCAAGTATCTCAAGTCCAATGGATCAATAAATATCAAAGCACTCTAGACATACATTCCGTATCATAACTTAGAAGTATTGAATAAATCAGTTTAACTTTCTAAGATAAAGCATGGAAACCTTTGGGCCTATAAAAATCTTGCAATTTTGTATTACATCTTCTCACATCTAACAGAATACAAGATTCAAATAGGCCTAGAAAAATGAATGGTCTATCAAAAAAATATGCCCTTCTGGAGTCTAGACAATATTCAATTCAAATGACCCATCTTACTGCCTCTAATTTTCCATAATATTTACTCGAGATTCAAGTTAGTGATATCAAGAGGCGATTACACCCATTTCGATATCACGTGTCAAGGTTGAGCGTTCCTTAATTATTGGGCAGGCCTAATCCTCTTAAAGCTAAATATTGCTTGTATTTTTGTGATTTTTTTGCGTATCATAGTTGCTAGTAGTACCTAGTACTACTAGCACCTTGTTTATCATAGTAGTAGTACTTAGTATTCACTATCGAGATGGCAAGTCGAAAATCCCAGTGATTTCCCAGAACATATCATAGGGCTTTCAGAACGAAAAGTAAGGATCTTACTAAGCGATAGAGTTTGCAGAGCCGAGACGAAATTTCATCTTGAACGGAAGTTGATGCAGCAACGTTTCCATTCCCTCACTCCTGTTTGCGACGCGATTGATGCATTTACCCCGTTTTATTTTTATTTCTTTCTGGCCTGAGGTGAAGTACGTACTGAAACTAAGGCACTTTGAAAATTAAAAAATTAAGAAAACACGAATGGTTCTTGGTTCAATACATTTTCGCAGGACTGTCGAACATGGGGGAATCTCATCAATCAAAAAGCAACCGAAAGCCTACCCAGCTGTTGACTTTCTCTGTTTGGCGTTACAGGACAATCAGAATAAAATGCATTCTGCGTTCCACCTCGGTTCGACACGATGCTATACTCATTTCCCCCCGATTTCTCTTCCAGGGAAAAATCCATAGTTAGGCTACTTCTCCACATATCGTTTCTCGATTGGTTCCACTCGGTCATGTGATATTGCATGGAGAAACGTTGAAAAAAGATACAGGGGAAGAGAGAAGCCTTCTGTCGTTCGAGATGGCCCTATTTGGGAGAATCTGTCTCCCTCTCTTCTCCCTTCTGCCTTTGAAGCCGGCATCATCCTTCCGCACCTATTACTCAGTTCACCACGGTAAAAGGTATTGGAAGGCGTCCATGGAATTTCAGGTTCTGAGTAACGGGGATTGCAGCATACGCTGAGTGAGTCGAAGGCCAAAAACCCTACAACGCCTTCAACTATCATGACTCGGATGAATCCTGTCAGCTGATTCTGGATGAGAAAAGTGCTCTCATCCCATCCGAGGGATACCTGCTTACGTCCGAAGTAAGTCCATGAATATACAAAGGTTTTTTTTCTTGACACGTTCACTGCCGACTAAAATATCACATCTTCAGCTAATGCGTCAAATGAAAATTTGCTACGAAACCCCATGATTAATTAAGGAAAAACCACCATTGTGCATTAGTAATATGATCTTACAAGATTGAAGGTTGACGCGTATGTGCCTCATCGGTTGTATTATATGAATACTTTAGCATTTGCCGAGGGACACAAACGTGATTCATTTGCCTTTTCCCTAAACTTTGAATTCAATGCGCAGTGCGAATACCACAAATTCAATTCATGACAAATAATATTAAAATGGAAAACACATTTTTCGTCAATATGCCATAATTCACTGTGCCGGGTACAGTGAGGGACAAAACCGTTCATGTTTGGTACAGTTCCACTTGATGACTCACGAACTTGAGATGCCTTCGATTTAATTCAAATTTCAGTCAATCTCGCTCCTGCTTCCTGGCTTTCGATTGATGGATTTATATACTGCTATTTAAAGCAATTCGGATTCGTGTTGAAAGATGCTTTCCGTCCAATCAAAACCAACTTTTCATTAGGCATTTTGTACAATGGGTTATCAGCAAGTTTTTAAGAAAAACAGAAAACTTGTCTCTTCAACATTCCATAGGGAAACATTTGGAATTTCAACATGTATGCGGCGTTTTGAATCCTTTTTAATTTTCTGAACATTGTAGACATATATTTCAAACCGGAGGATAAATATATAGCGTGTCCGATCCTGGCCGAACGATAATCGGTTGTTTGTCTGTGTCTGTGCGTGTGTGTGCGTGTGTGTGTGTGTGTGTGTGTGTGTGTGACAGCTCTTTAGGCCAAACGCTTCGAGATATGCACTTGGAGTTTCGACAGAACTCTTGAACTCTTTCACACGCTAGCCAAACTTTCCCCTCATAAACAATAGGGGACGATAATTGAATTCTTCAACAAATTGGTCTTATGTGGCATCCCAGTCCAAGGAGTCTCCAGAAAACTCTGGCTCGAAAGATAGATCATCCGTCCTTTGAAAAGGGAATTCAGTGCAGGACGTGTGGTGCTAACGAGTATGCAATAACTGCCGATATCCCGTTTACGTAGAATGACAGTTACCATACGCTTCTCCTCCAGATTATTCCATAAAAGGAAAGATTCAACCAGACTATTTGACTCTATAACCTTCTCTGACCACTCCGGCGAGCTGAGCTTTACTTAGACTTGCTTCAATCAAGTGATAAAAATAATGTATCCAATATGTTACTGTTGGATGAAGCCAGAAAAAGAAAGTATATAGAACCCTCTCTTTATATTGAAATTACGATTCTCGTCCTAAATGAGTTCACATACTTCAAGAAACGCCTGAATTGAACTGTTTTTGGTCACTCTAAATTTCGGATATTTAAGCAGTCAATACAACGTTCAGATGGACTTTCATGGAACGCTGGCTGTACAATATCGATGGTGTGTATCTCAACTCCAATAAACCAATGTCGAGGTACCGTCACAACGTGACGGGTGATGGTAGAAAAAATGATACGCGAGCACGGCATGGATTCTTTCTCTTAGGACGGACACCCGATACGCAACTTTCCTGGTGGGAGCCGAATGCTATAGAATCCAATTTTCGATTTCAATTACCTCCCTGCCAAGAGTGCCCCAAGAATGCGCCTTGTATTCACTATCGAGATGGCAAGTCGAAAATCCCACCGATTTCCCAGAACATGTCATAGGGTTTTCAGAGCGAAAAGTAAGGATCTTACTAAGCGATAGAGTTTGCAGAGCCGAGACGAAATTTCATCTTGAACGGAAGTTGATGCAGCAACGTTTCCATTCCCTCACTCGTGTTTGTGACGCGCTTGATGCATTCATCCCGTTTTATTTTCATTCCTTTCTGGCCTGAGGGGCAGTACGTACTGAAACTCAGGCACCTTGAAAATTAAAAAATAAAGAAAGCACGAATGTTTCTTGGTGCAATACATTTTCGCAGGACTGTCGAACATGGGGAATTCTCATCAATGAAAAGCAAAGGAAAGCGGTTTGCAGCAGGTTTACCTGCCAATTTTTTTTAAACTGGAGGAGCTCGGTTGATTCGCAACCGAAGTCCGGAGGTTAAACACATCGTGCGCGATCCTGACCGATAGCTGGGCCGAGCAACGAATGGCTGTTGGTTTGTGTGTGAGTGACAGCTCTACAGGCCAAACGCTTCGAGATATGAACTTCAGATTTCGACGGAACACTTCCATATCATCCGAGGATGTGTCTTTGAGAAATGAAATTTGCCAATACTCCTCATGAAAGGGAAGGGAGGCAACTTTCACGAAAATCGGAGATTCGTTCTCGTCTCGCCATATCTTGCATGAACGAGGAGACGAGAGTTGCCGTGGTACTCGCAGTGGAACGGTGCCATCGTTCACAGCAGTGCCTCCCGACTACTGCAGGGAATTGAGAGATTTTAAGCGTCCATGATGTAATACGGGGCGATTCGACAGTTCGTCGTCACATGCATTCACACGAGCACAGTAAAGAAGTAGATCACTGCAGTTTCATTGTGGAGGCTCATCGCTCATATTGCAAAATTTTCTGAGTTGCATAATGGCGTGCTCTATCGTCATTGCTTACATCATCATCTGCAGTTCTTTGAAAGTGCTCACGAACGATGCAAGGTAGTCAACGGGCACGAGAGTCCTTCGAAGATGTTGTGGCTTTCCTGTATCGAAGTCGCATTGCTATATGGCAATAAAATGTAAAGTATAATCTATAGGACTAGGAGCTTGGAGTAAAAAAAAAGTTGTTTAGGAATCGTGAATGCGCTGTTTCCTGCTTCTTCCCAGTCTTACTCCATTCGTACTGACGCGTAACCCTTCATGGTGACTTGAAACGCTGTGACTTCGACACCTCCAGTACTGGGATATCTGGGATGTATTGAGTTCAGTAAATGTTTGCTTCAAGCCCTCCGGTCATCGTCTATTCGAGGTGAAAGCCAAGCCAAATAAATGTCGCAAAAATACGCTTCCAGGTTTGACACTGCGATGGATATCCGATGCATTTCATGTATTCTGTTACACTGACTGGCCGAGAAAGTCCAGGAATCCTCGTATGAACGCTATGCCAAATTCCACTTTCCGTCCACATGTCTTCTCTTAAGTTTTCTTTTTCCAAATTTCGATCCGTCAGTCGGCACCTTTCAAGCATCGTCTTGTTTCGCAACATGCATCAGGTGATTCCAAGATAATTGTTGCAGCCATCAACAGGACAAAATAGGGGGAAATGATATGAAATAATGAGTTTAATTAAAAAAGAATGAGAATTAATTCAGATCCTAGGGAATGTCAGAGGGGCATGCCCCGATTTCTGGGGGAACTGGAGTAAGATATTTGTTGACACCCCTTGCAAAAATTATTTCACCTGAGTTAAATTTTTTAACGGTGAAACTGAGATGAGCTACTAAAAATTTCCTCTTTTTTTATTATTGCTATTCCATCGTTCCAATTTGATCGCTTCCCCTCATTTGTTTCTTTTTTTTAGCGCAGTTTTACCTCAATACTATACCCCTACCCTCTAATTTATCGATCCTTTACCTGTGATTTTACCTCACTTTTCACCCGTAACCTACCTTTTGTTACCAACAGGGTATCACTTACGTCAGACCTACCTCTTCTTTCAAGAATGCTCTGATGTAATTCTCACCTCATATGATATGTGGAATATACGGAGTTTAAAAGGTCGATCCTTCTTTGTTCCACAAACGAGTCATTCTATGTGAAATGAACTCAGCCATCGACCTCACCACCTCCAATTTCCATGAAACCTGCCGAGCATGAAGAGGCTACTGAAAAACAAACCCAGCGCTCCGCCTTTTTACACCACGCGGTAGACTTACACGGAGTTTTATTGAGCGGCTCATCCGGAGGGCGGAGTGGCACAGGTAAGATTTCGGCAGGACGAGCTGAGGCCGTATCGAAAGGCTTCATGCCCTTCATCATTAGGACTCCTCCTCCTGGTTTGCGGATAGGAAACATTTCCAGCCCTGGGTAATAGTGCTGAAGTCTTTTGGGAAGCGCTTCGTACACTTACCATCTACCATGCAGGGGCTTCATGGATTTACTTGCCCACATGGTCCATGAATCATGTGCTTCTGGAACAATTCATGCACATCCTTTGTATTTTCGTCATTTGGGTCAGGAAATTCAACATGTACTATTCCATCAATGTTTCCCCACGTTCCAAGATGTCCTTCAAATGTGAAGAGGAAATGGCAATGTGGAAGGCCACTCTTCTGAAATTCTGTCGTATATGTTTTAATACTCAAAAAAGGCCCAAATAATATTCTGTGGGTCGTCCATTATTTCACCTAATTTCTCTGTTAGCTTCCATACTTTTGAGTTGTATACTTTTCCTACCTCCAATTGCAAAAGATTTTTCGAGTTTTTCTCTCCATGAGCCAACCACTGAGCTTTAGACCTTAGTAGCAAACCCTCATTGTTTTCATTCTTCATATGTTGTATGTTTAATTGTTTGGCTTCCAACTCTTCCATGACCATTTCCTTCTTCTAAATCTTCCTCGATCATTCTAATATCTCCCAGGAGCTGATATTCCTTTTTTCCTATTTTTCCTGACCTGAGTTGCGAAAGAGATGGAGAATCCTCTTAATTAAAAATGCAATGCTTCCAAAAACAAACTTTCACTCAACTTTAATAGACTTTTATAAAAGTTCCTAACTCGGTTTGCTGCCGAGTCACACGCATATCTCTGCACTTGCTCTTGAGGGTGCACAAACCCTGTACAGTCTAAATAACTGCTTCAAGACTACCGTACGGCACTAGTTTTCTATACTTCACTTTTCATCGATGCTGAGATTTCTTCTCAGTTGTACCGAGAAACGTTTGTCGTTCTCATCACCCGCTACCACCCAAGAAGTATGCGCCTTCAACAAAGACTTCTGCTCTGACCTCTCGGACATGAACTTAAGGAAAACGTGAAGTAAACCATTTTTACTTTGGGATCTGGATGTCAATTTTTGTTGCACTGTGCCACGAAGACCCTAGCTAACGTCATATCGATCTATCTTCCTTCGCCAGGTTTTGTTTTCGCGGATCCCGGCAACGAGACCGATGCAGTTCCTAGGCTCCCCCTGGTTTTCGTCTAGTGCGAACGAGGAACGGCGGGCGCTCGCATCATGGCACGGACACGTCACGCGATTTACTTATTGTGTAGTCTCGTGAATTCCGTGTGGGGGTCAGGAAGCATGGTCCGTTACCACTTGGCGGATCGAGAATACATGTTTGCGGACGTGTCGGAGTCCTACGAGGAAACGAGTCTGGGTCGCTGTGCCCTCCTCTGTCGACGTGTCCGACCAAATGACTGCTGGGGATTCAACTACGACAGAAACAGGCATTCTTGCAGGTTCCTCGCGAAGAGTCTCACCCACTTCGTCTCCGGCGACGGACATCTTCCCTATGTCGCTGGTAAGTTTGGAATTTAAATCTGATACCTGGGGGAAAGGATGCGGCTAGAGCTACGATTCCTGTCCCTCGATGAATGCCTCCGCACCCGGAATCGAAATTATGCTTGCGAAAGGTTCGATTATGGAAATGCAGAACGCGTCTATTTCAAGAAGTGCGAATTTTTAATTGCTTGTTTCTTTGGTAAGTCTTCTAAGTGTAACATAAAAAAACTGATACTTCCACGAAATTCAAACGAGTCGCATTGGTTTATTTCGACTACCTTCGCATTCGTCGGAAGAAGGAGTCAGAACGAGTAAATAAGTACATGGCGAATTTATTAGTGTTCCTCCCCCGCAAAACTTGCCGGTTGGAGGCTATGTTCCGAATATGAATATGAATATGAATATTAAGGGGAAGAACATTTTGGGCTCTCAAAAAATTGGAACGGGTCGGTGTTCCATGTCAAACTTCGTTATTATACTGTGTAAGGCAATACGGGATGGAAAATGAAGGAAAACATGAAAATATCGGTTTGCTTCAAGTTTTACAGGATGGAAAATTGCTGAAATAGCTTCCGACGAGAAAATTAATTGAAGATTATTGATCCCATTCGAGTGACCGAGATACGTATCACCTTCAAGGGTATTGGCTATACATAATTTAGATTTTGGACGTGACGTACCCACACTCCCAAGGAATTGAAATATGCATTTTTTAATTTTTTTTTTGTGGGGAGCGATTTTTTTCGCACTACGCAAACCTTCCCCTCCGTGCGATGACGAAAGGAATACAATATAGCCAGTCAACCAAAGAAAACTAGTCGAAAGCCCGTGTACACACGGGGTGATTAAATGTTGCGTTTGGATTTAGTTCACTGGATGACGAATAAGTTACCTCTTCGTTGCTACATGATTGGTTTCTGTGTCTGCAACACTCGATTGTCTGTCATATCTGCACTTGGTAACTTGGCGAAATATGAGTAGCACTATTGAATATTGAGAACCTGTGCGCTCTCAGGTTACACACCACCTACGTCCCTCATTCCCCCCCCCCACCTCAGATGTGTGCGTGGTGGAGTACCCGAGAATCCCAGGTGCCGAAGTGAGCCTTGAGAGTTGGGATGGAGAGTACCCAGCACCTGAGGGAGCCGTCATCACGTTCACTTGCTCTGTGGGACGTTCTAGGCTCTTCTCCGACGGGTCTCAGACGCACAAGGCACGTTGCCATCCTCCATGTCCCACATGGCACACGACCTTCGTGGATGGCACATCCTGCATTCGTAAGCCATATCGTTTGACTGCAGAGTATGGCCGAGGATATGACCACTTGGAAAGTCTTGACAGGTGACGATGGCGTCATCAAGTCTCAATTGACTGGTGGTGAATTCATTGACAATGAGACCATTTAATCTGGAGTGCACAGTCAGCATGTGCTCAACGCCAAAATGTCATAGTCTCATTCTAATGGCATTCCCACATTGATTCAAAAAGATTGAGATGTTAAAAAAAAATACATTCTTGAAAGATGTGGTGGAATGCGACGAGTGCAGACAAATTAAAATGTATCCAGAGCACATTATTTGGTAAAAATTGTTCGACTTCCCCGGTAAGACTAAACATTTTGACTCATGCGCATGTCATTATTTATTCTGTTATGTGATGAAAAAATATGGCGTTATTAACGATCCATTGTAGCACGGACATGGACAAGTGTTGCTCGAGGTACATATGTTTTTGATGTTTTCTTGCTTGATTGCAATATCCTCATCTGTGACATTTAACAGAAAAGTCTGACACCATTCAAGAATTCTAATAGAACAATTTTTTTTAGCACCACGCATGTGTTTGTTGCATGTTGAAACATGCCATAAAATATATGGAACGTTATAAAACCTCCACGAATTTAGAATACGTCCTTTTCGTCTACTGAGTAGTCGCATTCGATAATTACAATGTGTCAATGGAAACGCCATGGGAAACTGCAAATTAAAAAAAAAAAACATGTGCCTGAATAAGCGGATTTGAGAACCGGAATCGAGAAATATGGATTTAACTCGTTTCGCGTTACGCGCTGATGCTGTCCTAATCGCGAAGGATGCATTGCTTGAAGATCTCATGCGTCAGTTCCTCGTTCGCAGGGGAAAGAAAATACCCGGAGTGCCGGTTGACTACGAAGGGACGAGAGTACATCGGGACGATGAACAAGACGGTATCGGGAAGGGATTGCCTCAGGTGGGACACCATGCCGTATGGAATCCCAACTGATTTTTACAGCAACCTGAAGCTGAATCTATTGCTAAGTATGGTTATACCTGTCCGTGGGAAATTTGAAGCAAAGAAGAAAAAAACCGTGGAATACGAATTTAGTTTCCTCGGCTTTGACTCCTGGTCCCAAATGAACTACTGCCGGAACCCAACCCAGAGGGAAAGACCTTGGTGTTTCGTCAATGACTTCGCTATCAAATGGGAATACTGTGACATCCCCACCTGCACAGATCCAAGTGAATCACTTCGATGTATTTCCTTTATTTCACCATAATGTACTGAAAGATATGTATTGCGTGTTGGAAAGATTTAAAGGACCGAGACTACGGGGCAATGAGAGCAAAGTCCACGAGGTAAAATTTGCATGAGATTTCGTTATCACAATTTTGAACCAATCACGAATAGGTGTGACAAAACATCGCTATCATCAGCATCACCGAATTCATTATTGGCCTAGGGAACTGCGAAAAGCTGTCGGATGTGCAGTTGATGCATCATATAGTAAAGCTTTCACATTTCATTCTTAGTCGTTTCGAAACGTATCCGTCCTGCTTTATTTTTTTTCGGTTTTTGATATGTCCTAGTTAGAGACTACAGACGGTCATTTGAGGTCTTTTGGAACCTGGTTTCAATCAACTTCATCTCAAGGCGGTTCTTTTCCACTGGTATTCTTCAACAGATCCTCCAGAATGTAAGGTGACCCAAAAGGGTTCGGAATACATTGGGAGGAAGAGCGTGAGCATCGGTGGATCCCAATGCCACCCCTGGCGAGAAATACCGAATCTACAGGGTGAGCCAAAAGGGACTGAACGAATTTGAACAGCTATAACTCGGCAAGGAAGGCATTGATTTGCAAACTGTTTCATATTCCATTGGAAAGAACTCGCGCTAATTAACATATATACAACGTTGGAAAAAATTCATTTATTTATTCGCCATACAAATGATTGCAATTACTGACCAAGATATTGAGCATCATCAAGTTCTATCACGCGAGTCGGCACTGAAAGACAACTCCAGCAATATACTCAGTGATGCGTTTCTTTCAGTTCATTGCTCGTGCGCGAATTTTCGGCATGTACTTGGTCTTCCAATGAAACTCCTTCCTTCACGGATGGGGAAGAAATGATAAGCGACGGCGACGTGTTACTCCAAAGAAAGTTCATCGGCATTAACAAAAAAACCATTTCAAGCAGCAATTATTTATGGAAAATAACCGCAAATAGGTGGTCCGTTGTACCCTAAATATCAATTTTATGTGAAAGAGAATTTTGCTTTTCGTTTTGAGCTGACTCATCCAATGCATTATTCATTTTTAATATCATGTTTCCAAGTTGTTTGGTCAATTAACACAAGTTCTGTCATGCAAAAAAGAAGCAGTTTGAAAATTAATGCCTTCCTTGCCGTGTTATAGCTGGGTCTGTCCAAGGTGTTGGACGTGACGTCGGGGGAAATATGTTTAGTTTACTTAAAGGAATTTGACTATATTACGCATGACAAATCAGCATATAAAGGATGCAACAATCTGCTTTGGGTAGTGAATGAAAATTCCATCATCTATAAGCTTACCCTCTCTCTTTTGTTAGAGGTGTACCAATGTGCCAAGAAAAGTGCCAGACGTGACGCTGTGAACCCTCAAGTTAAAGTCACTTGCTAACTGCAGACCAAAGCTAATCGCGATATTACAAACAGATAAAAAGCTATTACCAAAAAAAGAATAGTCACACGTCCCAAAATAGTTCGGGCACCACGTCACACGTCCCAAAATGGTTTGGCCATCGGCACTAATACTTCGTGACTTCACCTCTTGGCGTGACTAGGGCTTCCAATCCGTCGGGCATACTGGAGACGAGATGGGCGCATAGGTCTTAAGTGATGGCGCCCCAAAATTCCTGCAGAGTTGCCCGAAATCCCGCTTCGATTCTCGGTGGTCGCTTTCTGATGCCAGACTTCAAAATAACCCAGATAATCTCGGTGGGCGACATATCTAGACTACTGACAGGCCACGGTAGCACCTCCATCTGTTGATTTTCGAACCATTGACGAGTTGTCCTGCTGGTATGACATCAGGGCGTAGTTCTTCCACTGATGGAATTATGGCATTCTCCCAGATTTCGCTGTATTTCTTGCTGTCAACTATCCCATCGATGAACAGCAGCTGGCCGACCCCTTTTTTTTGCTCGTGCATCATTACACTATCAAGCGGTCAGGGAATGAAACCCTCGGGAAGAAAAGCCCGGTCCTCCATAAGGGAACACTCTTGCGGTGATCCCCGAGTCAGATTACGAGCATGGAATCGTCGCTCCATACCAATTGATTGCAAACTGCCAATGGCCATTTTTCGAACTCTTCGGCCCATTCGAATCGCTTCTTCTTCAGGTTTGACGTTAACAGTGACTGTACTTTTGTCGCGTAAGAAGAGTAGCCCATCCCCATCAGGCGTTCAAATTTCAAAGTCGTTCAGTGACTTTTGACTCACCCTGTAGGTACAATGAAAGAGATATTCTTGGATTCCGATGTCTTTGACGAAAGCTACAACTTCTGCCGCACCTTTTTCGGGGCTTTCCCCGTTCCGATGTGTATTGTGTCCGGGAGTCCTGAAGTCTGCGACGTTTCCTTTTGTGAATTCGGCAATGAGGAAAAAGCCTGCGAAGCTCCATTCTGCACAGACGTCCGAGTAGGTGTCAAAGAAAACGTGTACCCTGAATGCCGACTTTCAGGGAAAGGGAAGGAATACGTGGGGACCGTGAATGTGACAGAGACGGGGAAAGCCTGTCTCGCTTGGGCCAAACAATCCGATGATGTTCCCTGGGACTTCAACATTTATCCAATGAGCCCTGATTTTCTGAGTGAGAGTGACGCCGAAAACAAGTTATGGCTGAAACCTGATCCAAATTGGCACAGGAATTTCTGTCGAAACCCAGGACTGCACAGAATAAGACCATGGTGCTTCGTGACCGACGGAGTAACGAAGTGGGAGTACTGCGACATTCCCTTCTGCCATGACATGAGTCCGTTCGTCATTTCATTTCCAGCATTTTCTTCAGTTTCTCTTCAGCGAGGTTTTGCTCATTATAGATCCGCCAAATTGCAAGCTGACGAGCATGGGAGTAGAATACGCCGGAAGACTGAATGTCAGCTTGTCGGGCACCCCCTGTGCACTCTGGCTTCAACTTCCCATTGAATCAATTCTGACTCTCCTGTCAACTTCGGGATTCCCTGAAGAAATCGACGGGAAACACAACTTTTGCCGCAACTTTTTCGTCGTACATGGTCCAGGGTGCTACGTGAGTCGAGGGTCCCAATTCAAATGGGAGTATTGTGACGTTCCCTTTTGTCCATCACGTGATGGCGAAGTTTGCGACGTTCGAGTCGGGGGAAAATGCGTCAGTGAGTCCTTCTGAGCATATATTTTTCGCGGATATTCTGGGTTCGTTTTCGATTCATTCTTTCACTCGATTAATCTTTATTCCTTGGGATTTCAAAATACACACGCCGATATATTGCACCCTCACTGTTCACAGGCCCGTCGGAGTGCATAAGCGGAAAGAAGCGGGCAGAATACATTGGAACGGCAAACGTGACGGTCAGCGGCAAACCGTGTCTGCCGTGGCTCAAATTCCTCTCGGACGATAGTCTGACATCTCTCTATCCCAATTCCCATCTCCTGACATTCCCAGATGATATGCACCCTTCTCACAATTTCTGTCGAGATGATCCATCGGGAAATATCGGTAATCTTTTTTGCTGGATTGGAAAGAGCTTGGAGATGTGCCAGGTCGCCGATTGCAAAGACGAACAATAACACGGAAGAATTCAATAATTGCAGGCCATCGAGTCCAGCGACTTCATTTTCCCATTCTTCATATCCCACTTCCAACCTCGTAGCCACTATCGATTGGGAACGAGATCCTGTTTTTGGCAAGCTCACACTTGTTTCTGGTGCGACGCGTCCCTTAGATGAGTGAAAAACTTTCGACCGGTTGATTTGGAATTTCCCTCGCTCCATCTCTTCTGAGTAACGATATACCCCCCGCTATTGCCTATATATTATTTATTCACCAGAACCCTTGAAGTCAAATCCGCCCGTGTCATCTGATCGAGGAACCTAAAACCTAACCCAACCCCAACTTCATACGGGCTTTATTTCGCCGAATGATGTGATCCATGTATGAAACGTATTCTCACTGCATTTCCCCACCTTTAGAAGCACTGATGCTTTTGAAAGCTTTCCAGTTTGGACTTTCTTCTGCTTCGTGGCGTTCAGGGGTTCAAAGTTTCAGTACATGTTCAGGTCCTATCACAAACTCCTTACCATCTGAGTGCAATGAGGTATGGGCTTTATCTCGTCGAATGATGCGATCCATGCATGACACTTATTCTTAACGTGTTTCACAAAAAAAGTTGTAGCACTGATGTGTTTGCAAGATTTCCAGTTTGGCCTTTCCTCTGCTTTGTAACGCTCTGGGGTTCAAAGTTTCAGTGCATGTTTAGGTCCTATCACAAAACCCCTTACCATCTGAGTGTAATGAGATATGGAATCATTCACGACAAATTTTCGGCTTCGTTTACTTTCACTCACACTCACCCCTGTATGTGTGTATCGTCCGGCAACGATACGGTGAAATTCTCGTGGGTGTCATGAAGTAAGCACATCGTTGAGCATTTTCCCATCAGAAGCTTGTGATAGAATTTTTTTCCACTTAAACTGATTCTTCATCCCAGATTCGATCAATTGTGAATATCTGCTACCAATGCATCGTGTGCTTACTTTGGTTTCTCCAACGAATTCTGGGAAGGGGCATCTTGGTTCATGATCTCATATGGATTCACCGTCTACTCCTTTCAGAATATATGATCATATGAAGGGTGTTTCAAAAAAGGCGCTCTCAGCGATTTTTGTCCACTCTAGACGACATTAGCTTGCAATCGGATTTGAGATGCTGCTCTGTACAACCCACTCCTCCAACAATTGGTTGAAATGCTATATTTTCTTCATGCTAATCATATACCCTCTCGGTTACGACAGCGGATGGTGTGGTCATGGTGACCCGAAACAAAGAGTGTCGGATGGGTGAAGATAAATTTAAGTACCCATCATGGGACCTCAGGATTTGAGGTCCCTGGTTACGAAATTCCGAAGTTAGGGTACTGCGACGAATTTGCTCATATACAGAAGTGTACGATGCAAGACGAGGAGACCATTGAGGAACATTTCAACGGCTCAACAAATTATCCAGTTTGATCGATTCTCGTCCGCTAGGAGAATTCCCCCGACAACCATCTCAAATGAATGACATGGAAGTAGATGAAGCTCTTGCTTCATCTTCATCAGTACACTATCTCAATGGAACTTGAAACACCCCATATTTCAGCGCCAACAAAATGCATTTTCGCCTGCAGCTCGTGTATGTGCTTCAAAGCGAGGCTTCTGGAGCATAGGAAGCATGTGGTTTTGAAAGAATGCTAAACAGTTGCTCTTGCAATAGACGTTGCTGATTGGCGATGAAAAATAAATAGTCTGGAATGGAAGTCCAAAATGTGTTGCCAAATGCAAGGGATACACATCACAGTCACAAAAGAAGGATTATCTCATTAAAATTTTATGAAAGTAAAATTGGCACAAACACGTCTTTTGAGCCATTATCTAATATATATAGACGCTCGTGACTGACTGACTGACGCCAATTCTAACCATGTTCTAGAGAAGTTAGAAATCTGAAACTTGGTACTTTGGGGATGCAGATTTCAGAAAAATCCGACTTTGGAGGTACATGCCCTGGGGGTTCACATTTTGGGGGGAGACGTTTTTAAAGATATATATTGTGAAGGATTAGGATGGCATCGAGAGGTTTAACTGGATATCCAGGCTTCGGTGGTGTGATGGTAGTACACCTGACCGGCAATCAAGAGGCCCGGGTTCAAATCCCGGCCGTTCCATGGCTTACTTTCGGCCTCTAAAGCCGTCCTCCGTTACTCATTCCCCCTCCATAACAATACTTTTGCATTTGTAAAACGGAGAGACATGGAATGCTGAAACTTGGCATGGAAATGCCTACCGAGAGGATGAGTTCAGGAAAAATGCAACAATTTAGATCCATGCTCTGGAGGCATAGTTTTGGGGGCCGACGTTTCCAATTAATTTTTCTTGTCATGGCGTATCGAGCTAGTGTGGAAAGATGAAACTTGGTACATAACTACCTATTAGTATGCTGCGTGCAGAAAAATTTAGACTTTGAAGTAAATGCCCCGGGTGCACAAATTTATAAGGGAGAGGTTTTCAAAGAAATTTTCTGCATCATTTAAACTGATGAACATGGAAAGCTGAAACTTTTCATGAATGTGACTACTGAGAGAAGGAGTTGAATAAAAATGTGGGAATATGAAAATGGAACGGTGAAACTTGGCACATATATAAGTGGCATGATATTACTGAGTTGAGTGAGTATTCAGCTTTCATGGTGCATCCACTCCGGGCATAGCTTTTGGGTGCGTCGGCTTTTCCAAACATGTTTTTTTTTTTTTACCAGCGAAAAGGCCAAACGTATAAGGTTGAAACTTTGTGGGCATGTAGTTCTCTGAGGATTGATTTCGGTATTAAAAAAAAGGTACTTTGCGGTTAAAACGCCTCAAGGCACATATATTGCAAAGGGCGAATTTTCTCGAATTTCTGATCCAGTAAAAGAGAGGGCGCCATAAAATTCCTGAATCCGACACAATTCCGGCACGATATCCGGCAACACTGGGGGACGGGCCTGGTATCACAGCGATTAGTCAAAATGAACTACAGCTAATTTCATTTTTTTTTTACCGATGATATATTGCGCTGCATGCGACGAAAAGTGTCATTCCCCCCTATACAAGTCAATATCCCCCGTTTCGTTGGTCTCTTTCCTTCGAGAACTCCAAAGAAAGTGAAAGAAAAAAAATCTGGATGGAATTGCAACTTTGCTGCAGCGATTCTTTGTTGAGAGCGGCATAAGCATATTTCGTTCTTGTAGATGCTCTAAAAGAGGAATACGAAGAGGTATACTTTTTTGGGAGGGGGAGGGAAAATATAATAAAGCAGTATGCATTATTCACAGATGATGCATCTTGAGCCTCGTCCCCAAGCTAGATGACAGTCGTGTTTACTCTGCCAATCCCCAGTAATTGATCGTTCAGCGACAAGGACAGGTCCCCACATCGCAGCCTGACCCGATTATACATGAGCGCACATGGTTGCGCATGCGCATAAGGGAAATGCACGTCCACCATGCAAGCCATCGCGAAGCCTGCAGTCGCCTACCCACGCGCGTCGGACGAGGATGACGCTCCTCCTGGGTGCCTCCTTTTGGTTCTTCTGCGAGGCGGCGGCGGGAATCGATTCCGTGCATTTCTACGCTCCCACGAACAGGAACACGAAAATCGCTTCCCCAATTCGTGATTTCGGTGACATCTCGGAACTGGAATGCACGTTGGCTGGCCTCTGGTGAGTCGTCCCAAAGTGGTTTTCAATTACGACCATCGAAGAAGTCGTTTGGAATGTAATTTTTTTTAAGTATTTCAAAATTCTCGTTTAAATGAAAAGATTCAAAGTTTCGCGATGTTTTCTTATGGCTCTCAGAGTTCGTCACAATCTGATCAAAATCTTAATTCTTGGCGTTTGTCTCCCGTCAAAATGCAGGTGTCTCAGGCGTTCATCAACGTAAGCAGATCGGATTCCTCGAAATGAAATGCTTAGACCTTTGCACTACACTCGTTTTTTTATATAACACGCATTGAATTTATAATTGTTGTAAATACAAATAAATAATAATGAGACTTTTCAGAGTGAAGACGGACAAGCGAAATTACTCGACGTTTTCTGTAAATTACTCCGTAATATAAACCACGAATTGGGAAATACATTAAAGATCGAATTAATTTTCATGCCGTAACGTTACGAGTTACAAGTAGAAGTGACAGTAGCCGAGAACGAAGAGACGCGAAGGGATTGACTCATCTCGACGAGCGAAAATTTTTTTCGCTCCTTGCAGCGAGACGACATGCCACGGCTACTCATTGACCGAATCTGCCGGACTCGCGACGTGGCGGTTGGGCGGCGAGTACGATCCGCCGAGGACGGAAGACACAGACAGCGAGTTTTTCTTCCGGGACGTGTCGCCGGGTATAGTGTGACGTCGATGCGCATTTCTTTTTTTTATACTTTTTATGGAGGACGTGTTTATTGTTGCAGTTTCCTCCCAGGTTAGAAGAATAGAAGGTTGGGCTACATCCCAGCGGGGGGGTTGGGAGAGAGAGTCAATGACGTCACTGGTATACACTCTCCTCGGCTGACTGATAAAATCTCATTTTTCAAGCCTATTTCTCCTTTGTGAAAAATTGCATATCGCTTAGTTTTTTCTTGCCATTTCTCCTTGTACTTAGCGCATCCATTCTATTGCGCTCGAACGATTGCATCTCTAGATTGTGGCGCTGCCAGGTTCACAACCATCGCAGATGCCGATCGTATGTGCAGTCGCCGCCTGGAAGAACGTCAGATGATTTTGGAGCCGACGGATAGGAACGTTCGTTTTATCGTTTCGAAGGAACCTGGGTTGGGAAAGTCCCAATTGATGAAGTATAAAGGCCCGCGGAAAATGAAATTCCTGAAGTGGACTGAGAGAGGGATCCTGAAATAACCCTTTGGGGTCGATTCTCATCTTTCGCCGAGATGACCCAATCGAAGTTCCAAGTCAACCACCGAGTATCCCGAATATTTGTATGAACGCGGCTGTTCATCTGGATTCTCTTCATAAATTCTGAGTTAATCGGCAAGAAGGGCAAGAACGTGAGGAAGAAATGGATGTCTTTCGTTGAAGTGGCGAGAAGGAACATCCTCATTGTGTGTCCATGAAAATCACGTCATCAGCCATGACCATGGCAAACGAGGTCCCTTCCTCTGATTTTGGAAAACAGCAACACAGAACGAGGAAGTCTGACAATGAACGCATGTTTTCATTGCCATTTCCAATAACCCAAGTTAACAATTTCCGTAAATAATTTATTCTCACTACAGTCGCATCCCTCTCGAACATTTCAATACGGAATCCTCCTCGCCTCTTTCCCATCCGATGCATTCTCTTCCGTAATGTAAGGAATATTTTTTAAATGAGCGATTGGTCACGAAATGTGGACATCATATTGGGGGAAAACCAAGGGCGAGAATGGAGCAGTCGGAGCAGGTGTATACCGATGACGTCATTCGCCCTAGGGCTAGAACCGCCATTATTCCTGGCTTGGCTTTCGACCCAACCTTATCTACTCTTCTAACCTGGGTTTCTTCACTCGATTGCCTTCAAGGATGCGTTTTCTAGCGCACCATGGCTTTAAAATGACATTATTCCTTTCGGAAGGCTACAACCTGGTGCCAGGTACAAAGAGCTACGTGAAGATGGTCCTCGACACGTCGAAGAACGTCGTAGAAGCCACGGCAGAGTGCGAGAAGGACGGCGGAGGGCTGGCCATCCCCAGCCGGGAACCCGTTCACGACTACGGGAACAAGAGCATGATGGAGAACGGGTCGAGGCTCGCCTCTCCGCACTACTGTTTCTGGGTCGATGGAAAGGGCTTCACGGCGAACTCCTTCATTTGGATGTTCAGGGACGGTGAGTGTAGGGTGAGATGGGAGGAGTCGTTCGATTGGCGAGTCAGAAATTTCACCCTCTCGCTTTCACAAGGGCTGTGGTTATAATAGCATCACGTAACTCTGTCTCATTGCCGTTCTCGTTAAATGAATGCTATACTCGAAGGTTAAAAAAAGAAAAAGAAAATTGAGTAGATTCCTGAAGTCGATTATCCTGTGACTGGTACCGCTGACCCGAACAACCCCAATTCTTCAACGATTTTACCCAACAGTCTTTTCTCATGCGGATCGAGATTGGAGATGTCTCTTTAACTTCCATAGTTAGAACTTTTTTGTACGGTAAAGGAATGCTCTCTTCGCATCCAGGTACGAATCTGACATTCACCAGGCCAGGTCAAGGCCACTTCCACCGAGTCGAGTCAAATAATGGGTCGGGATGTCTCGCGGTCATCTATCTGTTCGTCTGGGCCGCACCTGCGAGGTATGGCACCTGCGAGCTATGGCACCTGGGGGGACACGGGATGCATCTCGATAGGCACCGCCGTGGGTGGACACTTCTGCGAAATCAGGGTCCCCGACGGGATCCCGCGCTGAGAACGAGGCCAAACGAACGCGAACTAGTCTGAGTCTGGCATTTTTCTTTGAATCCGTCCTAGTTCTGTGCCATTTGCACGTCGTGTTTGCGAGGCACAACGGATCACATGCAGAATTAGATTTTTCCCGCGTCGTAATTCTAGTGCGAGCACCTCTCACATTGCATCTCATCTTGCGATGTGTACAGGTTTCAAAGTGGTTCGGAAACGGGCTTCGACCAGGCGACTTTAAACCCTTCATTGTGGTCAAATGAATGATTTTGCGCAGGAGTTCTTTCATTTTCCTTCAAAATCTCCTTGTCGCTAGAAATTTTCTCATTTTTTTTACGGACAACTTTGCTGACGCATTAGCATCAGCTTCTTCAAATCCAAAGAGTTCAGAATAAGAAATGGCGAAGAGTACGCGCTTCTTTACCGCCTTGGAAATTCCCAATTCCGAAAAAAAAACAAATGAAGCAGGAGAACTCCTGAGCATCGGATCTTCATGCCGTGACTATGAGTTCCACGTGGGTGAAGACATTTTCATGCAAATTTTACGGGGTTTTCCTGAAGAGTTTACATATTCACATATGATAAAATTACATTTTTTTATCGCGTTTACTGCGACTCCAGACACCGGGGACTCACTCAGCATGATGCATATTCATGGGCATTTTGATTCCGCAGTGAACGCGTCAAAATGATTTTCTTTTGATCAAACGAAAAATCGCTATTGAAAACAACCAAACAATTCGACGAAGTCAGATCGTAAGAGCCTGCTCGGGATAATGTTTTCCTGGTCACACTCGAGAAGAGTCTGGAAGAAAAGAATATTGTTCTGAAAGGAAACATTCACGCCTCGGCGTGGCATGCGACACTGGCGATTTGGACCTTTTCCAGCATTCCCCATCGCCGTTTCTTGGACTGCCTCCGTGTTGTCCTGCTCTGATATTCGTTTTGATGTGATTATAGCGGCACTGAATTTCCATATTCGATGCCTTGGTCGCGTTGCCGTCGGCATGCTATTATTGATTTTTTTCCACTAATAAGCTCACACTGCGAGCAAAATATATATATTTTCGATTTCTTTCTTGAATACTACAATTAAAATCGAATTGGATGTTGCCCTCCTTCATGTACGAAGAAAGCCACAAATTAGAAATTCGCAAACTCATGGATACAAACATACATATTTATTGCATTTTGGTCCAAGCTGTCAGGAACATAAATCAAAATCAAACAATGACAAATGTCAAAACGAGGAACACACGCACACACGCACACACTCACAAAATTATTCATAAATCATTTCGTTATGTTTAAATAGAAGAACTCCTAAGGTTTCAATTTCCCAAAAATGACTGTTAAGTGTATAATAAATTAGAGTACCTCACAGAAAAAAAGGTATAGATGGTCTTCGAATTTCAATCGCTCGTGCAAATCGTGGTGATTCCAATGGTAGTCTTCAATGCTGTCTGTGTCCACAAATTTTGCTCTCAATGGATATAATTGATAAATGACCTACTGGGGCCGGAGAAGCCGATGTTTCTGGGTGAATCTGACTCCCGTCATGCATCCGAGCCTATCGGTCGGTTTGCCACCAGCCATAGCGTATTAACGACAAGATGCTCTAAGGGCTGACCAGGAGTGGAATCGAACAATAAACAACCTTGGCAACAGACTATGGAGATCGGGACTTGGAATGCGTTACCACACTCGATTGTGTGGAGCCTGAACTCATGGAGGAGGCGACTCGAAACAGTTGGTTGGCCTCAAGCAAGAGGTAAGGCACAGGTTCCTTCAATCAAGACCACTGATAGGCCCTCTACTGGAGTGTTGTCGACTCGACCGTGTTTGCGCAGGCGGGAGTGGGGATACTATTAGTCCTCATCTGGCTGACAGCATCACTGAAAGGAACCCAGGCGGCGAGCGTGTCCCTTTAATTCGCCTCGCACAAGTGCGAGCCGAAGTCTCAACCGTCGTTCAGGTCTACGAGCCGAACAGCGAGTGTGACTACGATGCGTTCTTGGAGCGGGCCTATGGAATCTCAGAAAGGATTCCGAGCGGCGATCGCTTTGTGCTGATGGGTGACCTTGATGCACGAGTTGGGTGTGACGAAGCTACATGGAGTGGTGCGTCGGTCGGTTTGGGGGAGTCATGCTGAACGGGATTGACAGGAAGTTGCTGGACTTCTGTTCTGGCATTGGCCATCACCAACACCTTCTTTCAGCGCAAGGGTATCCAGAAGGTTACCTGGCACATCTGATAGTCAGTCTGGTACCGTGTGGCAATTATGAAATTATGTGAAATCTGAATAAAAAAGGTCCTTCATCAAGGAGAAATGCCCTTTTCTTTTTCTCATTGCGATGCAAGGCCTCATTCTCCAATACATTTGGATTCGTCATCCACTTCTCCCACTCCTCCTTCCTTATTAGTGGGCCTCCTTTCCTGAAAGGAAAGAGACATGCTCTCCTCCTGTCCGTCCGTGTGTCCGTGTGTCACACTCTGGTTGTCCGACGATGACTAATCTAATATATATAGACGATGGTGACTGACTGACGCTAATTCTAACTATGTTCTAGACATGAGAGGCTGAAACTTGGTACACACATACCCAGGTAACACAGAACATTGAATCAACATGGATTGGATGTGGATTGAGTGTGCGAATGTTGAAGGTGAACATTGTTTCAGTGTTGATACAATGTCGTCGCATCACATTGTGGATTCCAATTGGGAAATATTCTGATTATATTTATTAGATGTGGCATAATTGTTAACCCCTCTTAAAATGATAAAGAGTTGGACATCTCTAATAGGTTTTCGGAGTACTTTCAACCTACCACAACATGGTTTCAATGTGGAAAAAATGAGCCTCCACAACTATTGAGTTGCATGCCGTTTATTATAAAGTATTTGAATAATTATTATTTTTTAATTCGGAAACAAATACATAAACCATTTCCAATTATCCTACGGTCATCGCGGAGACGTCTTGCATCCCCTTATGGACGTTATGTTACTAGGGTAGTGTAGTCTAGGCGCATTCATAATGAAGTACCGAGAGGGCTCACTAGATGGTATCCATGTTCCCCTGTAGCCTCCTAATGCAATTACGGATCT